>RJJA01000083.1:0-169755 GCA_003724045.1 Lepidurus arcticus
ACCAAACCGTAACCTTCATCCTTGTAGGTGACGATCTGAGTGCGGCCATCGGGCAAAAGCACCTTGTAGGATCCAGAGGTGGTCTTACCGTCACTGTTTTGGGAGTGGGAGTAGTGATTGTAAGATGGTTGGTCATCGACGGCCCATTCGAAGCTATGGGGCATGGCCGGCTATTCAATCAAATTATTTGTAAGATTTTTTTTTTGGAAAATCAAGGGTGAATGAGTTTACGTAGTCGTAGGTCTTCTCATAGGCCTTGTAGGCGGGAGCAGCGGTAGGGTAAGCTTCCTTGGAGTAGACAGGTTTGCTGGGGTAAACTTCGACAGCAACGGCTGCAGCAACCAAAACGGCGACGATGAACAACTGGATAGACAGGTTTTAGAGCATTTTAGATGGTTTAAACCCGAGAAGGTTAGTACAGTGCCATAGAAACTTGGAAGATTTGGCAAATTTTAAGACAGTTTAAAACGTTAAGTGTTTATTACCTTCATGGTTTATGGTGGGAAGGATCGTGCTGCTTCAGAGAAGGAACTGAATCTGGATGACTTCAGTGATGGGTACGTGAGCTTATATAGTCAAGCAATACCCAAGCATACAGCACAATAGCCTGAGATACGAAAATTAGATGACCGTGCCTTTGCTCGAGGCGTGGGTCTGTCAGTGAGCGCAATTTTGAATTGGCGGTTTCATAAACTCTCACTCTATGGGAAGCTTGGTCCCATGGTTGAGTTTTTGAACAACCGAATTTGGGGCAGATGAGATTGTGAAGGTCTTTAGATAGGTAGTCTTACCCCTGACAAAACGTAGACTCCCATAACACAAAACATAACACAAAACTCCCTCCCTTGAAAACCAAGTTTATGAAATAAAATAATAAAATTTGGTCAATTTAAAGTACTGTGCAGATCCGTACCACATTGCACTAAATCAACCTAAAACTGTTCAGTGAGAATAGACTTTTCCATGCATCTTTTTGAAGAATATTCTAAAGAGAGTTCAATTATACACTATTTATCAGTATATAGATATTTGTACGATAGTATAATGTCAAGATATGGGTTGGGGATATGGAACTACCACATATATCTGTGTGCTTCGACCGAATTCGGCCAGTAGACGGTCTTGGTCACGTACATGTACACCGTCGCGCTATTAATAGCCAGCATCCATAAAGTATCCCAAATAAGGCATTTCCAAGACACCGGTCGAACATGCAGTTTGAAGAGCACAAACCCCATCAAGAAATACCGAACTTCGATGAGTTTTTGCAAAGTAAGGACCAGGGTGGCACACACCCAGAAGGCTAGCGTGCTCAAGAAAGTTTCGTTTTTAATGAGAATTCGGCTGATACTGTAAGCTCCGAACATGTACAGGGGTAGGAAGAAGTACTTGCCCCAGGCATTACCGTGGAAACACTGCATCCACACATGATAAGTGTAGTGGCGGTTATCTGCGACCAAATAAGGGTGCATCAAGGTATTATAGTGTACTATGAGCGTCACTACCGCGCCTAGAAGCAATACCCGCCCTTTGTTACGAGTTACAGCTTTCAGGAAGGGAGGCACTAAGGGAAGGCAATAAACTATCGCAAATAGAGTGGTAAAGGCGCAGTAATAGAATAACTGTGGAATGTGAATGGTCGCTGTATGCCCCGTTCTGTCTCCTACTACCAGCCCTTGATTCTTGACTAAAAACCAGGCGAAAAGGAGTCCGTCTACCAAGAAGGGCAACACGTTGACAAGTACCAGTCCCAGTACTTTGACCCATTTTTGCCCTGGCTGTTTCAACAGCCTTCGAACTGCTCGTACGTAAACCTGTAAAAGACCACGAAACTTCAAAAAGTTGGTGAGATTTTTTTTAGATTTTGGGGGAATTTTTTTGCATTTTTGCACTCATTGCTTACTGTAACCTGGTTTGGGCCACGGAGGAGGCTCTTCTCAAAGTGAGTAAGGCATAAGTTATTTTGAAGCTGGACGTCGACCGCTCGGAGCGCCACAAACAGGACCCAGACCATGTTAGTTTGTCTTACGAGAGTGGCCAAAATACCTGTAACCAGAGACATCTAGTGGTCGTCCGCATAACTGGATTTTTTTTACCTAGCACTGCGGATATCAGATTCCTTCCAATGATGTGGAAATAGTAAACTAGAAGGAGGAGAAAAACAGCCGCCATGTCCGTATAATATAAATACGAGAAGAAATGCAGGGGCGGGAAAAGGGCCAAGTTGAAAGCCGCTAGCAATGCTTTCCAACTGCTGTATCCCTGAATGAAGTATAAAAAGCAACGCAATTTCAAAAGTTTTTGATAATTTTTGTGAATTTTTAGAATTTGCAAACCTGTGTGTGTTTTGAATGGAGTTGCTCAATAATCCAAAAGAAAAGCGCCAGATTTGCAGCAGAAATTATCACATTATTGAACCGCAAGTTGAGCGTGGTACATAAATCCTCTCCCCATAATACCGACAAGGGCTTCAGGACTCCCACACTCAGTAAATACAACCCAGGCAGTGTAGTGATTCGGGTGTCCCACTAAACGCAAATCGAAATTTTAATACGGTAATAATTTAAGGAATACGTTACAAATTGTTAGCCCAATCGTAAGAAATTAGTAATGGCAAAATAATAGTAAAAGGAAAGAATAGGAATAACTTTTACATAGCTAAAGTTGCCTTGACAATAACGTTGAACTTGCGGAATATGACACTCTTCGTCGGCGATGTAGCCTGGTTGCATGGCGTTACGTCGTGTTAGAACCACTGTCTCAAAGATCGTATATGCCGCGACCAACACGAATAACGACACTCCGACATGACCTAAAGCTTTCATTACTGAATTCAATCAATCGAGAACATGAAACCAGCGATTTTTAGTCCAATTTAAGATTTAGTGCACCAAATATTCCAAGAATCTTGGACAGGACACCAAGCAACCTTGCGCTTCACACAGACCGTAGCAAAGGTTGTCGCAGACCATCAGGCACTTATTCGAATCTTCTCTGTGCATGCCCGAAGCATTTTTAAAACCTGACCTCGTCTCCTGGGGACGTTAACGATGGTTTTCTGTGCATTACTAGGATTTCATAGGGGCAGTTAGCCCTGTCGTCTGTAAATGTAGCAGCTTGGGACATTGAACCTAAAGCTTGGGACGTAAACACCAGGATTATTCAACAGAAGGGCTAAACAGACCCTAACTGTTGGTTGTTTTAAAAATTTATTACCAACTCAAACTTATCTAATGTAATCTTAAAATCGGTGTGCGCATCTTTAGATTAAGCCAACACGTGGTCAATACCCTCTTTCTGAAGTCGAAGGGTTTACTATAAACCTTGTACGAGAATCCAATTACCGCATTCGTTTGGTAATTATATATTCTTGTAAATTAATTAAGAAAACGTTAAGAATTTTCCTAAGCTAGAAAAATATTTCTTGGTTATTTCACGTACTGCACTAATAAGGGTTGAGATTTAATTACAAGAAGATTATTGTTGCGTTGAGAGAGAAAATTTATTTGTTCTTTATAAATAAATAGCTGTCACGTCCAAATCGATCGAATTAGGTCCCAGTTTAGTGTTCGATGGGGTAAGCAGGTGCCGCCACGTAGGGCTTGGCAGGGTAGGCAGCGGGTTTGTATTCAGGGGTGTAGGGTTTAGCGGGGTAGGTAGCAGGTTTGTACTCGGCAGCTTGACTGTAAAGAATATAAAACAAAAAATCAAAATTTCTGCAAAGCTGTTGAAACTTTTTGCTGCCTTACCCGTCGTATTTAACGTCAGCGACCAAACCGTAACCTTCATCCTTGTAGGTGACGATCTGAGTGCGGCCATCGGGCAAAAGCACCTTGTAGGATCCAGAGGTGGTCTTACCGTCACTGTTTTGGGAGTGGGAGTAGTGATTGTAAGATGGTTGGTCATCGACGGCCCATTCGAAGCTATGGGGCATGGCCGGCTATTCAATCAAATTATTTGTAAGATTTTTTTTTTGGAAAATCAAGGGTGAATGAGTTTACGTAGTCGTAGGTCTTCTCATAGGCCTTGTAGGCGGGAGCAGCGGTAGGGTAAGCTTCCTTGGAGTAGACAGGTTTGCTGGGGTAAACTTCGACAGCAACGGCTGCAGCAACCAAAACGGCGACGATGAACAACTGGATAGACAGGTTTTAGAGCATTTTAGATGGTTTAAACCCGAGAAGGTTAGTACAGTGCCATAGAAACTTGGAAGATTTGGCAAATTTTAAGACAGTTTAAAACGTTAAGTGTTTATTACCTTCATGGTTTATGGTGGGAAGGATCGTGCTGCTTCAGAGAAGGAACTGAATCTGGATGACTTCAGTGATGGGTACGGGAGTTTATATAGTTCGCACAGTACCCAAATGCATACATCACAATAGCCCGGGATACGAAGATTATATGGCCGTGCCTTTGCTTGAGGCGTGGGTCTGTCAGTGAGCGCATGTTTGAATTGGCGGTTTCGTAAACTCTCACTCTATGGGAAGTTTGGTCCCATTGTTGAGTTTTTAAACAACCGAATTTGGGGCAGATGAGAATGTGAAGGTCTTCGCTAAATAGTTTATCCCCTTCTTTTAAAGATACTGATCGTTTCCTAATAAGCAGAAATTAATTTTCGAACGTTTTATTGTTGTTCAGTTTGACATATTTATGGATTTTTAAAAATTAAGTTTTGTTTACCAGGTCTTGCGGTTTTCCCTAATTGAGATATGGTTGAACTACTTTATAGTAAGATTTGTGTAGTCATCGAAATTAACGCTCTGGAGGGACAAAGTCAGTAATGTATTCACAAATATTTTACAAATCTTAATTGGCATAGGAAAATAATGTCATTCACTGTTCATAGAGGGCAGGACGATTAGAATGGGAGAAGAGAGACGGTCAGTTCACATTAAAACGCACCCTTAAGGCGGTTGGTCCATACTGTATAATTGAATTTGGACTAGTTTTTTATTCTCGGGACATAACAACAACAAAACGCTTTTTGCCTTAAAGATATAGGACAAGTGATTCCTCCCATTCATCCCAGACAGCTGACTGAAGTTTACTTTTTACCTTATGGAAAGCCGAAAGTAATTTCTAATGTTTTTCTATAACTAATCTTCAAAAATCGGTCCAAAACTAGTTTTTTACACGTCAATCCACGTGTAAAAAGCATTAGTCCAAAGCATTAGTCCACTTGTATAGTTATACTTAAAAAGTAGATTGTTTTCTAAAGACTGTTTAGTGTTTATAAGTTGATGGATATTATCTATATTTTTTCCTTAGGAAACAATTTAATTCCTTTCAAATTAACAGTTCTAAGTACGTTTCTTTTCTTTTAGATCAATATAGAGTTCTTTTAATAAGAACCCATAAGATTCTTAAAATGCTTCAATGAAATTAAATAAGATTCTTCAAGAACGAAATTTTGCAGTCAGATTTCTATATATTTATAGAATTAAATTATTCCACACATTCACAAAACAGCACAGCATTCGAAATCTTTCAAAGGCTTTAGTATTTAGCCGGGGCGGGGTAGACGGGGGCGGCAACGTATGCGGGGGCAGCATAGACGGCGGGTTTGTAGGCGGGAGCAGCATAGGTGGCGGGCTTGTAGGCGGGTTTGTATTCAGCGGCATAACTGCGAAAAAAACCCACAGAATTAAACGTCTTTTTCTTAGTTTAAAACGCCCATTTTAGCTCGACTTACCTGTCGTATGTAACATCAGCTACCAAACCATAGCCTTCATCCTTGTAGGTAACGGTCTGGGTACGGCCGTCAGGTAAGAGAACCTTGTAGGATCCAGATGTCACCTTACCATCGCTGTTCTGGGAGTGAGAGTAGTGGTTGTAAGATGGCTGGTCATCGACGGCGTACGAGAAGCTGTGGGGAGCAGCCTGTGAAAACAGTATGTAAATAAAGTAATTTAAATTAGTTAAAATTGTGAATTAAGTTAATCGTATTATTTTTATATTTTCTTCATGTTTTTCTAATTTTGCTTATGGATTCAAGTTTAATTCATTTGGTTTTTAAAGTTCAGGTGAAAAACTTACGTATTCGTAGGCCTTGGTTGGGTAAGCCTGAGGGTAGGCTTGTTGGGGGTACGCGGGCTTGTTGTAAACATCAACAGCGGCGACGACAGCGACCAAAGCGGCGAGGATAAAGATCTGCATTTGAATTAACGGAAAACGAATGTTTTAAGTTAGATTTCAGTACGAAAAACTTGGTAGTTTATGTATAGTATTTCTTTTACCTTCATGGTTGGTAGGAGAGGAAGGGTTTTTCAGCTGGGAATGAACTGATACTGATGGCTAATCCAGCATCTCTTTTTATAGGCAAACCATGCAAGTTTGGAAACTGGGGGAAGGTCGACGGGAGTCCCTGCCCTTGCTTAGGGCGAACTGTCTATACGGGACAAATGGAATGACTAGTAATAATTAGAGTGAACAAAAAATAGACTAGAGCAAAGGTAGAGGTCTGTAGGTTTGCGGGGTCTTGTGATAAGACCCTTTATGGTGTTGTGAAAGTTGGGGCGGTCTTGACTGTGGTCCAGGGGTATGGAGCGGGCGTAAATATATGGAGTAATGTGAAGGACAACCGAAGCTTTCCCTTTCTAATATGGAGATGAATGTCGGATTTTGTCAAGATTTATGTAAAATTACAGCGACTTCAGTGAACAGCCGACTGGACTATGGAATGGGAGTAAAGAGTTGTCCATATTCTGGTTTCTGAATGGGCTCCATAGGTGGCGAAGAACTCGACAATAAACTTGCTGTCTTTAGGAAACAGGGAATTCCGCCCCGGATTTGCTTATTTGTTGTACCCTTTCTTATAATATCTGTTTCCCAAAAATGCCCTTTTTCTTGTATGATTTGTAATTTTTGAAATAAAATGAATAAATCTGACCTTACCTGGCCTTCAGTTAACCTTAAAAAAAAACTTCGTGCAACCTTGCACGTAATCTTATGCTTCTCTGACTCTGCTAACCTTCAATGACCTTCAGGTAACCTTCAAATAACCTTCATGCAACCTTGGACGTAACCTTTAGCTTCCCCGGCTTGAGCTAACCTTCATTGACCTTCAGGTAACCTTCAAATAACCTTCATGCAACCTTGCACGTAGTCTTCAGCTTCCCCGGCTTGAGCTAACCTTCAAATAACCTTCAAATAACCTTCATGCAACCTTGCACGTAGTTTTCAGCTTCCCTGGCTTGAACTAACCTGAAGGTAACCTTCATTGACCTTCAAATAACCTTCAAACAACCTTCATGCAACCTTGCACGTAGTCTTCAGCTTCCCCGGCTTGAGCTAACCTGCAAATAACCTTCATTGACCTTCAAATAACCTTCATGCAACCTTGCACGTAGTCTTCAGCTTCCCGGCTTGAGCTAACCTTCAAATAACCTTCATGCAACCTGCTGTATTCTCTAGAAGTTTGCATTATTATATTGTATTTTCTTTGTGAAAAAATCTGAGAATAAGTTCCCTACATTACTGATGCCACGTGTTAGCTCTTCGTGGAACGCATTGCTATTTAATTAAAACAATTCTTTAACCTTAAATAAATGTTGTATTTTTAATCAAAAATAAAATACAAAAACTATGTATGTCAGCATTCAACAGACAGCGTTAACATTGAGATTGCGTTAACCTGCAAAAGGAGGGCACTATGGTGTCGAACTGGCTTTAAACTTTTCTGTAGAGTGTCGGCTCATATACTAGATGCTCTTTGTCTGTTGCGGAGTCTGATGCTCTTTGTTTCATGCGGAGCAGCATGACTTATTGGGATTCAAGACTTGTAGAAATTCCAATGCCAAAGCTGAAAATCGTCCAAAATCTGGAATGACGGGTGTATGCTGCACGCTGTACGGGGTCCAAGATGTCACGCATTTCCCTCAAATCCATTAATCCCAAAGTACAAAAAAATGCCACTCAATGTTTATATTCGTAAAACAGTATTTTCTAGTAAAACTTACAATACACATTACCAATCCATTGAAACTCTAATAGCAGGACACTAATCCAAACTTTCAACTAGAAGAAACCACGTGTCTTTAGAGTACGCCACGGAAGCACTAATTTGTGCTTATTGCCGCGTGTGTCCAGGTTTTGTTTTTCCTTGAGTTTTATTAATTTTCCACTGCTTAGGGTGAGAAACCACATGTTAAGGGAACTCGACTCCCTAAAGGTGACTATCTGAAACCTAAGAGGCGTGGTCTTAATTCGTTGGCGCCGAAAGTGACCAGCACAAAGAAACTCCAAATTTGTCTTACCTTACTGTCCCAGCATGTCAAATTCATTAAACTCCATTAAAAAAAAAATGATCACTCAGTGATTTTATTCTTGTGATTTGATCAAACTCTTTAAAACTCACCTCTCTTTCATTCTCTGCTTCACTTTCTTTGTGCTACTCATACTAAATTCAAAACAATTCCACTATTTCTGGTCGTAATGAATTCTCATATTTGCCTTTGTACAATCCAGTGTAAGAAAAAAAGATGCCCGTGGTCAAATACTAGAAGAAACGCTGTTGCACTTAAATTAACTATTTTTCCTCTAATGCTCTAAATAAACTGTCTATAATAATTTTCAGAACAAAATATCACTGGGAAGGTGCGCAATCGGGAAGAACTTCAAACTGACTATCTCCAAATTTTAAATATACCTCAACAGTTTGTCTCCATCTATCATATTTTTGAATTCTTCAGTTGCAACAAACTTAGTATGGCTTGCCTGGAAACATCGGACGTTCTGGAATTCTGGGCCCAGGTCTCCTGAATTAAGACTAATTACTGCCAATTCCAATACTGCCACGCAAAAATTAAATATTGAAATTATTATAATTTTTAAATAAAAAATATAAACAACTTGAAAAAGCCACACGACACACCTTCCCTCAAGCCCAAGCAAAAAAAAAATCTTCATTATGTTGTGTTTTTAAAGCTTGGAACGGTTAATTATTTTTTTTCTCACGCAATTCAAAGTTATACAGACGTGGCGGGATGGTATACACTTAAAAAACACGATGGACACATGATATATGCCCTGCGATTTGACAGTCTCAGTGCTTCCTAAAGTTCCCCTAACAATTTCTTTGTAACTTAACAACAACAAAAAAATAACAATAAAAAATTATTTTCAGGGAACGCAAACAAATCCGAGGATCATCCTGAAATCTCCTTTTTAAGTAAGTTTTTTCCCCGAGCCACCACACATAACTTTCCCAGGTGCAAAAGAAGCGCCTAAAATATTTACTAATTACAATAGAGGATTATTTTTTTAGGGGGGGGGGATTACGAAACACTGAGACTTTTTTCCTAGTCTATAACTTGTGACGACCAAAAAAAATTCTATTTTTAAAGTTTTTTTTATCTTTTCTTGCGTTCACTAGTTTCTTTGGCTCAAACTTTTCCTCCGTTTTGCCGTTTCTCCCATCTTGACTCGCTACTATAGACTCTCGACTTGTTTGACACCGAAACACCAAGATTTTTCAGGAAACATATTGCTATGCGACGTGAGAACGAGTAGGCATATGGAATGTTGGACTAACACGGAGATCTCAACCCAAAGGAACTTTTTTAAAAAAGAAAAGAAATGAAAACAAATCCTATACTTCAGAGAGCAACCACTCATCTACTTGATTTTCCCCAAACAAAAAAGTAATAAAAAATTAAAATATTTTTTTTACACAGTTAGGATTTTTTTTAAATTAATATAACGATTGGGGGAGTAATAACAAGAAATGGGCAAAAAATAATAATAAAAAAATCCCCTTTTTCCTACTTAAACGCGTCCATAAATTCGTTCACTGCAACGTTAACCATGGCTTGGCCCATTGCTTGCTGCATTCGTTGAGGCATGGGAGGCATACCACTCTGACGTCTGCAAGGTTAACCATGATCGAGATTAACGCAAAAAAAAAAAAAATGCTTGGGTATCTTAAATGTTTCCTTTTTTCGGGGTTTCCCCCAACAATTTTTTTGGGTTAAGTCAAATATAGAAGTCTTAACACGTTAAATAGGTAAACGATACTAGGATCAGATTATCACAGTGATCAGTTAAGCCAAAATGGGAAAAAATAAAAGTAGTTAAACCAACCAGCCAAATAGGCTAAATTACCAAACTTTTTTTTAGCCTAACTTAAGAAATAAAGAAAAAAATGAAAAGCGATATACATAGTTCATGGTCAACCTGGCAGACCCATGCAGACTCAACAATCGTCGAATTAACGTTAATCTTGGGACAATTAAAAAATAATAAAAATAAACTGAAAAAAAAAATAAAAAATGTACAGTTGTCTACGCAAGATTTTTTTTCTTGTAGCTACATGGCGTGGAATTGTTTGTTCATCTCATACAATATTAACTGGGGCTGAGGAGGAGGAGGGGGCAGTAAATCTTCTCTTTTTCAGTTCTTTTTTGCATAATAAGGTCTCATAACGCTTAGGATTTTTTTTAGGTGCGGCGACTGAAAATGGACAAAACAAAGCGTACGTTTAATATTCGACACCAACTATAAATCAAGCAAAGGGCCATTTTTTGGCCCAACGCAAGCTTCCAAGCCCAAGAAATTAAAAAAATCTGCTCCCAGAACAGTAAATAATAAAATAATAATTATTTAAAAAAATCCAAACAAGCCTAACTTGCCAGATTGACTGGAAAAAGCGCAAAATCGATTTTAAAGTTAATAAATCGAAAAACTATTAAATCGATACCAAATCTGAAGTCGATACCAAGCCTCAAATCGATAGTTAAGTTAAGAATTGATTTACCCGAAGAATCGATTTTTAGCCGCCAATACTAGATTCTAAACTAAGTTTGAATTAGTTATATTATATAGCTAAAAAATGGAAGAAAGTACGGATAAACTACAATCTTAATAATCTTAGTAATCGATTTGGTTTAGTACATCAAATACAGACCCATTTGGACTATTTCGCCACTAACTAGCTCATTTGAAAACTGTTATTTACAAAAACTTATGAAATTCCTATAATAAATGGATTTCCGCTACATAGAGCCTGACTGAAATCGATTTCACGGCTTACGATACCAATATAAAAACCGTTAACATAAATTTCCTCAATAACTGCTTAAACTAGCTCATTTGAAAACTGTTATTTACAAAAATGTATGAAATTCCTATTATAAATTTATTTCCGCTACATAGAGCCTGACTGAAATCGATTTCACGGCTTAGGATAAACCGTTAACATA
The DNA here is from genome assembly GCA_003724045.1 of Lepidurus arcticus. Lineage (NCBI taxonomy): Eukaryota > Metazoa > Arthropoda > Branchiopoda > Notostraca > Triopsidae > Lepidurus > Lepidurus arcticus. Next base: position 11,196 of record RJJA01000083.1, read on the forward strand.
AATTTCCTCAATAACTGCTTAAAAATCTGTCAAGTCAATCTTCTCTTTGGAAAGGAAAACAATATAAGCGATCAGTAAATGTTAGTGAAGCTGAAGTTCTCTTAGCTGGCACAAGACTTTTTGAAAATTTCGTCTATATTCAAACGAGATTTAAAAGGAAACCCCGAAAAGAAAAAGAAACCCAAGCTTCGCCACCCACATAAGACTTTAGATCCTTAAACCTCTAAAAATAAAGCAAAAAAATAAATAAAAAAATTTACTTACGATGGGATCATGGGAGGTGGTAAAACGCCTCCACCGGGTCGGGAAGGTGGCGCTGGAGGTGCACGTCCAGGTGTAGGCTCAGGTCCTGGACGATTTGGAATCGCTGGAGCTGGGCGAGCACCGCCTGGTGGAGCAGGAGGAGCTCTAACAGCCCCAGCTGCTGGAATTGAGCCTGGTACAGAAGCCCCTCCCGCAATAGGGCGACGAGGACCGGCCGGCGAGGGTGGAGAAACACGTTGGCCCATACTGAAACATACAAAATGCATAAAAAAATCTTCCTAAAACGACAAGACTTTCTTCACCTTGGACTATCGGGGCCTGAAGCGAGCCAATCATTCTTGATCGGAGGCGGTACAGGCGTGCTGACTGTCGCCATGGACACGTCGCCGATAATCTTTAGAGCTTCTTTGCATGCGTGGTACATACGTAGCATCTCCTCGCGTTTCTGTGCTTCTTCAGGACTTTCTTCCATCATCGTGTTCTACAAAAAGAAGAAAGATTATAAAGAAGATGTCAAAAAACGAATGAAATCATAGAAAAAGGTGAAAAAGCTGGAAAATGACAACAAAGACATTAAATACGAATAAAATCACAGAAAACGGTAAGAAATGCTAAAAATGGAAATAAATCGAAGGTTTAATGCAGAATTTTCTCCCAAAAGGTGATCTTACGATATCGCCAGTAGCGTAGAGACTAGCCAGAAGCTCTGCATTGATGAACTCTTTGGCGTTGTTGATCATCAGGTACATGACGGTCTTGGGAATCAAATCGCGAGTCGTTTTGGTCACGATTCGCATGTAAGAATCCACCAAATTACGGATCGTCTCAACCTGGCGCTCCAACATAGGATCCATTGAAGTTTCTGCACCCGAATATGACTAATTATCACCCAAAACATGTTAAAGCAAAAAAAGTTAGTTTCACATCTAAAATCTGTTATTTTTTTTCTTTGTTTACCTCTTCGCCGTTGGATTCAGCTGCTACTTTCTCAGGATACACTCCTGCACGCAAAAAAGATGCTTTCCAAGAATCCACGTCATCCTGAGATTCACAGCTCAACTCCAGCTGCTTATAGTCCTACAAGAACGTCAAAAAAATTTAAAAAAATCTCCAAAATCACTAAATCCCACTAAAAATATCTCATATTTCTTTACTTTGTAGACATTCCTATGATCTGGGTTGAATAGCGAGAACATATGTCGCCTGGACATGAATCCCTGCTCCATGTCACGCAACTTAAGCCCATCCAAGGGTAGCATGTACTTCTTATCCTTTTCCTGTAACGAAATAAATCAAATAAATCAAAACAAGTAAGATAAACTAAAAAAAAAGGTCTTGTGTCTCAATTAAGTGCTTACTTCTTCATCCTTGTACCACGATAAGCTCTCTGAGCTGAGCACGAACCAGTAATCTCTGGAACCGCCTTTCATGATTCCCAGATTGTGGATACACATCCATCCTTTGCGGATCACTTGATTCCCCAGCTTCCTTCCATCTTTCACTGCGTTTTCCGATGATTGTTGGGCACTGAAACGAACCAAAAACATCTAACTCCCAAAACTCTCTAAAACCCTCTTAAAAACGTTCGAAATAGCTTCAGGACCAAAATTCAAACCAGCATAACCCAAAAAACATGCGTGCAAGTTTACATCCGTGATTAGAAACACACAGAACTGTGTAAACATCCACAAATTGACTGAAAAGGGCAAAAAAGGGTTTAGAATCCTTTTCTAACGAGCAATTCTGGGAAATGAGCGTTAGCACGGTTACTGATAACTGCAGAGAGGATATCTGTGTAAATAACGATGAGTTTTTAGGCCATGCTGGAATGAAAATGGAAATGTGAAAATAAATTAAAATAAAGTAAAAGTGTCAGGTTAAACATCGTACCGTGAAACAATGGATCCAGTCTCTGCTCTATCCACGTCAAGCAGGACAAACGGGAGATATATATGTAATACAATATGAAAGAAAAAGAAACGAAAAAGAGGGACAACCCCACAACCAAACAAACTAACCAATCCTTTTTTGGCTCGCTTTTTGTTCTCTTTTTTTTAAGCTAACAAACACTTAAGAACATTTATATCGGTTAAAAACTTAATAGAATTCGCATTTAACTTACTTGGCAAAGCCGATAAAGTCTTCGTGGTTCGTATTCATGTACGCTAACTCGCAATCATTCAACATAATAATCTGCTCCTTGCACATTTGCTCGCGCTGGCGAATGTTCGTATTGATGACGCGCTCCACTTCTTCCCGCAAACGCGGATAGCGCGCCATCTAACGTACAAAAAGCTCAACGTTAAGTGGCGCGGTGTTTGAATTTTCGATATTTGAAGGCACAATTTTTACCTTTTCCGAGCAATGCCTCACAACGTTCGTCAATTCGCTTACGACTAAATCCACGCACTTCAAACTCGGCTCCTTGAGCCTGGAAATCTGCTTCTTAACAATCGCTTCGAACGCCAAATCAGGGGTAAATAACCCCACACGAATACCTAATAAAATACACAATAAATTCATAACTATTCAATTCTACCAACAAAAACAAGTGCAAAAATGCTTTAAAGAACACAAATTTGCTTAGAAAGTTTGAATTAAAAGTTTGCTCCAAACTTTATAAGGTCGTGAACGACATATAACAAAATTGACTAGTTATTGAGTAAGAATGTGAGTAACTTACCATGAATGTTTCGGATGGCGAACGCAATTTCCCTCCGCAGTTCTTTTTCGTCAAACTCCATCTTGACAATTTCGAAAGGAAAACGTTCGTGGAAAATACGGTTGATCTTAGCACCTCCGGATAACTCTGCCGTGTTAATATTCGCCGATCCTGATCCTTCAATCGCCCTTTCAAAATCTGACTGGAGCAATTGAATCATTCTAAAAAGATAGAAAATCATCTTTATAATGAATCTCTTAAGGAATTTCTTGTTTCATGTTTACTGGAGCATAGCTTTGGTTTTAATACTGGGATCATCCGGACGGAAATGTTTGAATTGATTCACTTCCTTCTCCATGCTCAGCAGTTGTTTCTAAAAACGAAAACCCCAAACGGAAAGGACGTCAGTATTTGTTTTTTTTATTTTTAAAAAAGAAAACCATTGTTTGTCTACTTATTCACCTGCAAACGGTCTCGCAAGGCAGGCAGTGTCTCACGGATATGGTTCGTTAGTTGTTGGTTCAAGACCCGCTGCAAATACGGAGTGCCCATCCGATCAGCCATGTGGCGATAAGAAGGATGACTAAAGACAAACAAACCTCAAATTGATCATCTAATTAATTCTTAATAAAAATAAAAAAGGTTTTCTTAAGCGCTTTTTCTCCTTTCTTTAATTTTGGGTATTTTTTACCTCAGGAAAAACTTGCGTTCGGCAGCTAAAGCCGCTTTAATGTCCTTTTTGCCTTCGATATCCTTCTGCGATCGATTAACTACGCCCACATAGCCACGCCTCAATGGCAACAGCTTGTTTTCCAACACTTCCCTCGCATCTGTGCCTTCATCCATTAAATCCAACTTCGTAATGACGCCAATAGTGCGCAAACCTATCCATCCAAACAAACGTTATTAGACTACATTCTAAAAATAAACTAAAAATTCTAAAAAATAAAAATTCTAAAAATAAAATAAAATTTCTAAAAATATAAAATGAAGAAAAATAATTCAATGAAACCAAGAATGCTAAAAGCATGCGACAAAAAATGGGAAATGCAAGAAATTTCCTTCATTGTACCTTCAGGGATCTTTCTTAATGAGCAAAAATCGTTAATTACATTGTCAATCGTTAAATGTTAAGTGATTTAGTGAAAATCTCGAGGATTTTACGATTCTGAAGCGATAATTACCTCCCACATCGACTTCTTTAGCCATTTTGAGCGCATCGGAAGTGGCTAAATCAGCATTGGCAGGCGACACCGCCAAAATCAGACAATTTTCGCGTTTGATGTATGTTACAATCATATCTCGGATTTGTTTTTCAATATCTATGGGTTGGTCTCCCACTGGGAGCTTGGTCATTCCAGGAAGGTCAATCAGGGTCAAATTAAGAACTTAAAAGAAACAAAAATAACAAGCAAACACAATTAAAACTGAAAAAATAACACAAAATTACAAAAACAAGCCCAAAAAATCATAAAAAAAAGGAAACGAATTACGTCTAGAACTTGTACACATGAGCAAAACCACTACTTCTCACCCTCGGGATCAACATTTTTGGCCAAATTAAGCGCATCCGACGTGGCTAGATCCACATTGGCGGGCGTGACAGCCAAAATTAAGCATGTTTCTTTGCAAATGAATTGCATGAGCATGTCCCTGATTTGCTGTTCGATATCAATGGGCTGGTCACCCACCGCGATTTTCGTTAACCCCGGCAAGTCGATTAGCGTAATATTCAGCACTGCAAATTAGTTTTTCATCTTCAATTAAAAATTAGTATTAATTTTTCCTAAAAATGAAAAGCAAGTCAAGAAAATCAAGACAATCAAGACGATCTCTGGACTTCGAATGTAGTCTCTGCATTAACTCATCTTTCAACTTAAAAAGGGGAATTTTAAAACGAATTTGAAGTGAAAGTGATCTATAATGAGTTTATCTATGATTTAAGTCATTAGAAGGCACACAAGTTAATGGAGAAGGATAAATTCGGAGGATTTTAATAAGTAAAAAATTAAACCGCAGTTTTATCTTATCTGGAAGCGTAGAGTGAATATCTATCAAAAGCACTCCAAAATGTCTGTACGATGACTAAAACGACGCATATCTTGAATGTAGGCTAGGATATCCCACAACAAACATGAAACTAAGAAGTTAGAATATCCGTTTCCTTGGATTTGACCTTCTTACTACCCCACTTACTAGTTTTCTTATCAATAATTCACTTCTGTCAAATTTACTAATGCATACAACTCAACTATTCAGCTTTCCTACGTTTCTAATCAAGTTAATCTACAATACTGTCAAGAGAACTTGACTAAAAAGACATTAAAAAATTTTGGACTGAATTTTTTTTAAAGAACTTTTTCATTTTCGTTAAATACACAAAACTTTCCTATTCATCCTAAGAAAATTCCTAAGCTAGTCGATCTGCAATACTGTAAAAAGCTTGTCAAGAACTTGATTCGATTTCGAATGTGGATGAATTTAATTTTTTTTCTAAATTACGAACATTCAAAAATGGCTTGAAAATGGACATTCCTCATTTTAGGACATTTCTGTCTTTTTTAACGTGCCTAGGGACTTTGTGTGAATACATAGGGAGCACTGCCAACTCCTATTGATCTTCCCGAAAAAGCGGGGGTGCACGGGGAGTGGTTATCCCCCTTTTCCCCCCACCGACCCCTAAAATCATCCTAAAAAATCGTTAAAATCCTCAAATGCAGGCCTATACACATTTTGCAACGCGAATGGGATAGGAATGGCAAAAAGTGATATGTGCAAGCTTAACCACGCCTTCTAATTGCTAAACCACGCGACAGAGACACGCCCCCTCTTGGCCTCGACCATTTTTTGTCACGCTTCCTCCCACTTTGGCCCAAGACAACATACTTGCCCTTCTCTCGCCATCTTCTAATCAATACAACCACAGCCTGACCCCTTCTCACCCTAACCCTAAACCCCCCTTTCTCGGCCTCTTACTGTAAGTTTTATGAGAAAAAAACGCCCAATTAGGCTCAAAATCAAACTTTTCGGGAAGAAAAACGTTCCACAACTTGAGAACTTGGTAAACAAAAGCTTTATATAAGTTGAAAAAGAAGTGTTGTGTTACCATGAGGAGAGTAAACTCGTAAATTGATAGGCATATTGGAAATGCCCTTATTGGATCCAGTAATGCGTTCGGTATCAGCTTCAATTTCGCGCCGAATTTCATCAAAGTCTCCGAATTTCTTCCCTTTGCAGTGGAGAAACTCCCCATATTCTATGAAATGAATGAAGAAGAATTAAAATCTTTCCAACTTAACCAGTAAAGTGAAGTTATACAAACACGTCAAGTTACAAAAGAGCGTGTTTTTGGTTTGTTTTTTGCATACAAACGGATGATTCTTGATTCCCAACGGAATAATAGGCTCATCAGCATTCCGGTAGGGAGCAAAGGTAAGTTTCCTAGTGTGAGGAAGTATATCCGCGTCTAAAAAAATCAATACGGCGCACCAAACTTGATCTCCTCCTCCACTTCACGACCACACGATAAGCAAAACAACCAAATACACAAAAAACGTATTTTTCTTATTACCTAACGTAGAGTTGACTAACTGGAGAATTAAAGGACGTCTTGTAACGATTCCAGAACCTCTTGGAAGGAAATCCCTACCAACAAAAACGTTATTAGTACTCCAAATAAATAACTTTGAGTTTTTTCGCCTCTTTTTTAGGGATTTGCCTCTTTATAAGGGTAAAAAATTAAAGGTTAAAAATCAAAATAACGCCTTAATGCATCTTGATAAACGGAAGAGGAGCTTTGGAGCGTTGTCTAGAGTTTTAGCAAAGGTATTACAGATCTAAACCCGGAAAAAAGTGGTTTAATATAGAGCGGAACTGCTGGTTTACCTCCCCACGAAATTCTCCAAAACGGAGCTTTTGCCGGCACTTTGACCGCCCACAACTGCGATTTGGGGTAAATCCAAGCTCATATGCACTCCCAACTGTGTGAAGGCATCTTGTAACCGATTCACGATAGGAATTAACTGTTCCATTCCTTGGTTAGGTGCCGCCATTTTGGCCACAAACCCCTTTTTTAAAGACTGAAAATTGCTTTTGAGGGCTTCCTACAACCAGTTTAAACACGTCACACGCAATAAACCTAATCAATTCTGCAGATTCATTCACACCAAAATATGCCTCGTATTTCCACTTCCTCTCCTGACACAGCAAACGCAAATTTGGCAAACAGGGCTTGCCCCTTCGGCGCAACTGTGTAGTCGACGGAATTTTCAATATTTCCTAGCGGGATTTAAGTACAGAAACTGAAGTCATACGCCATCTATCGAAAGCGCTATACACTATTCATTGCATGCTATGCTGTTTTCCTTTACAGCCTTCCGTTAGATCGACTAAAAACGTCATGAAGAAGAATCTTTTACAAGAACCGTTTAAATGAATGTAAAATCAACGGGAATGGCTTACAAATTACAAATAAATTAAGGAAATTAGCTATATGTGCCAGAATATGTATAACTAATTGTTTCAATAATACGGAACTCATATGACTTGGAAATCAATCACAGAAAAAAGACAATCTTACACGAAAAACGAAGAAATGAACGGAGATTATACGATCAGCTTCTTCTTTTTGGGTTTGGAAGGCTTACTGTCCAATAATTCCTTTGCAGGTGACAGGGTAGGCATAACCGTTTCGGTTCTGGGAATATCACTAGGCTCTGCAATGGTTTCCTGCTTGATGACAGGCATTGGTTCAGGAGTAGCGGGTTTCTCGATCTTTGTAACATCGGAATCTGCCATAAACATATCTAAAATTGATTAATTGGCCATAATTTGTTCTGTTTTCTACCTTCGGCAGCACTAGTATTTCGAGAAGGGATATTTAAGGCATGTTCAATGTTCCCATATAGCTCTGGCAAGTTACCCGTAACGAAATCGAAGGTTTGGATTGGCTCTTCCCTAACTTCCGGTCCAATTAGACTATTTTGACTCCGAAAAACTTGTTCGTCAAACGGATGCGTTTCCAACTGCTCTAAAAGAAATATTTAAATTAAATTCAGTCGCTTTTAATCTGTTTAAAATGAGATAATACTTCTCGAAACTTTGGCTCCGGAAGTTCTATAATCTTCAATTTCCGCCTCCTTCCGCTTCAGAATCTGGAACAACTGCTTCTGACGTAGAATCAATTCTTTGGACAGCGTAAGCAGCGGTAAAGTGATCTCTTTCAGGACCTTAATCGCGAAAAATACCAATAGATATCATATTACACAAGCTTATAAAAATTCTAGCTTTTATTACAGCTTCTGGCGGCTGTTCTTTCAACGTAAAGTACCAATTAAAAGGCAGGCCGGCCAATTTGGTCTTAACGACGACCTTCAATTCCGCCTTTTCATTACTTCCGACCTTTACAGCCCCAATATCCGCCAACGACGATCGAATACATTCAATCAAACGCTCTGGCGGTGCTTCTGTCAAACGATTTAGCTCCTTTTTACAACAACAATTTACTTAAAACTTAACTTTCTCGTATTTGTCTCTACAAATACCTTGCATCTCAGCTCAATATCGCTTCCCGAGAGGGATTCGGACCAAACTCGACACAAATCCGTCCATAAAACCGTCCAGCAATCCTCACTAGTCCTTTCTAACCGATGAAAGTAAGGTTGCGCCCCAGGCAATAGCCTCCATGACGTCATATCGGTGCTACTGCTCGAAATAAACACAAAAAGTTAGAAGTATAGAAACAAGATACCCTTCAATTCCTTAAGTTGTATTATTTTATATTAGGATTGTATTCTATTGTTCCGCTACAAAAAGTGAGAGGATAAGGCAGACAGCGTTATCACAATAGCTTCTTCTGTTCTGATCGTCCTGGAGCCTTGATGGGGACACGTATTTAGATAAAAGTTGAATAACTCGGCCGGATTCGTGGCTGTAATGCTTTCGTCGTTCTCCACCACAGCTTCTAAACCTTGTAAACCTCCAAAAACGATCAACATTCGCTTAAATGAAGGCAAAGTGACGTCACCGATGTTCTGGCCCTTGTCCGAGGTGCCAATTGTGAGATCGTACTTCTTGGCTTGCAAAACTTCGGGCAAAGAATGTGCTAAGCGAACCGTGTAACCCCAATATAAGTTCTGCTCCTTTTCGGGCGCATCGGGGGAGACAATCACCCCTTTCTGGCGTTTCCGCGTGTTGGTTTCGTCGAAACTCTGCGGTTCCAGCTGGACCGTGACGCGGACTTGCGGCTCTAGTAACTTGTCCACTTGGACTTCGCGTTTAAGGCCAACGTTGACGTAAGAGCCTTTGCCAGGCTTCACTGGACGATCCGTGGTAATTCCTTCGCGGAAGAGCGTGGTTTCGCTAGGATTCTCCGAGTGATGCGGAAGACGCAAAGGGTTCATTTGGTCGGCCCATTCAAACTCGCTGAAGGGCGGAAACAAATGCTGTCGGAGGTAAGGCGGGCACTCGAGGTACTGCAGAATCATGGCTAGCGTCAAAGCAGGGTGGCTTTTGCGTCCCATGAGTGCGAATTCGCCGTCAGAGTTCTGCGGAATCGGGAAATTTGTGTCGTTGAACACGACAACTTCCTGGACGCCGAATAAACTGGCGGCTCGGGCCACTTGACCAGCTAAGAAGCATTTGAGTTGCAACGTTTGAGCGTTGTCTAGGATGGAGCAAGGAACTGCGAAGCAGACTTTCTTCAGTTTGGAACGTTTTCGCTTTTTGGCGGGTTCGCCAGCAGCGGATGGGAGGGTCTGTTGGCTTTCATTCTTGACTGGCGAGCTGGAAGTTTCGTTGTTGGTCTCGTTGGAGATGACTCGGTCTAAATGAGCGATGAATTTGTCGGTTTTTTGCCTACGCTGCTCTTTCTTATTGTGCTTGGTGCTGTTAAAATAAGAATTGGCCATAATAACTTACATATAGCAGACTATGACGCGGTTTGTGCTGAATTTTGGCACCTTCTGGTCTTATATTATCACGTTCACACGTGGCAAAACACTGGAATTAACTGGAGCATAAGCGGTGTAGTAAATAAAGCGCAACTTAGATGGCGGGTCAATCTTTCACGGTTCATATAGGAACCGCCTAGTAGATGAGCTGCGGATCGCTAACCGATGCTGAGTTCCGTTTCCTCCCTTAGGTCAATACTGTTGATATTATCGTTTGACCGAGCGCGTTTTTCTGGCAATTTCCGACAAAGTAATTAGAAACCTAGGATAGAACATGAATAGTTTATAGTTATTAAACTTATAATTATATATTACAATTGGTTAGGCACCTAAATCGGGAAAGGAATGATAGAAATTACGTGCAACGATCGCTTGGGCAAGAAAGTCCGGGTGAAATGCAACCCGGATGACACGATCGGTGACTTGAAAAAGCTGATTGCCGCTCAAACTGGAACACGTTGGGACAAGATCGTGCTGAAGAAGTGGTACATTATCTACAAGGATCACATTCAGCTTCAAGACTGTACAACTTTCTCATTAGAAACTTACTTCCTTGACGGGAAATTAATTTTTGGATTTTTTTTTCTATTTTCCCAGACGAGATCCACGATGGGATGAATTTGGAATTATACTACCAGTAACAGAAACGGCTCCAGGGTCCTAAAGAACTGTTTCCTCCAACTCACATGCATCTTGACATATTTGTATAAATACATTGACATTGTTTACATTCACAATCAATCCTTACTCCAGTTTCCTTTTGGTTTACATTTCCAGCTGGTTAACAAACTTTCTACGATAATGACGCCGGAGTCGGGACGCTCATCAAGGGCGAATCGTAGTCAGGCGCAGGTTGCAAGGCAGGTCCTTTCTGCAAAAGCTCTACTTTCTCCACCAACGATCTATACAAAACGTGAACAGCTTCGCTGTTCTAAACTCGACAGAAAAAAGACGAAATCCAATTAATTTCCCAATATTTTTTTACAAAAATCCTCTAATTGGTACCTGCGTTCCAGGTTGCATGGCCTTTACCAAGGTTTCTAATCGCGACGCGGGCAATTTAGGGTAAACGTACCATAAAAGCTTGAGCATATGCCTCAAAACGTTCTCTTTCCCCAACCCAGTGAAGAAAAACTCGTCAAAGACCACCGTGCAAAAGGATTCGTTCGCAAATTCATCAGCCATGGGTACCAAAGACGCGACCTACAAACACAAATACTTCTTTATTGCCCTTCAACTTCCCTCCTGAGGTCCCGAGTCACGTTTTGCTTACCAAAGAATGCAAAAACGGGTCTTCGAACGCTCTTTCGTTGTCGCTAGTAGCTAAAGTGCCCAGAATTCGCGTTAAAGCCACTCGATCTTTCGATCTAGTGACCTGCAAGGTATAATACATGGCCATAGTACAAGCCACGCTGCTGTCATTGATATAAGCTTGATAGGCGTCTGACGGAGGACCTATTTCCGCCCAAATAAAGCAAAAATAATCGAATCAAATCGCTTTTAACGGCAAAAAATGGGTTTACCGGAGTGTTCAATGACGGAAATGGCAGATTCACGTTCATCTGGAGGTAATTTCGAGTTCAGAGACCTGATTTGGTCGTCTACCATCAAAGAGACTAACGCTGGCAGGAATTTGGTCACCATATGCGCGTTTAATCTCGGTTCTTTGAAATCCTACAAGCGTTTTTCGCGGGAAAATGAATGCAAACGCCAAATTAAGACAATAAAAGCCTTTGTGTTACGGAATAAAAAGGTTTTTACTTGAGAATTGATCATGTCCCAAGCACTGAGACCTAGATTCATCATTCTCAGAAGCAGAATTAAGACCGCGTGATCTCTGGGCAATGCTTCATTGGCCATTTGGTGCTGTAAAAGTCTTAAGCATGACGTGGCCAAGAAATGAACCGCATAAGGATCACACAACATCATAGACAAGTCTCCCAAGACTTGTTCTTGTCCTGATTTGATACTATCAAGAAACCCCTATTCATGAAAAAACATTAAGTTTAGCATATCCTAAACGAAAAACACTCATTTTTTTTTACTTGTAATTCTCGGGATCGTTTTACGTCCACGTTTTTTTCGCGAATACATGCGTCCACACACCATGTGAATTTATGGCAAGGATCCACAGTCGTGATGTCCTGGATGTCCAAATCGTGCAATGCCATTAGCAATTCGGCCCTTAGAGTGCAATAATGCACATTTCGGGTGCGTAGAAACAGCGTTCGCAAAAACTGGAGCACCATATCGTATAAACGAACGTTGCTGCCAATCATATGTGCTAATTTCTGCACGACTTCGCCTTGGCGTCTCACCTTTAAAACATAAAAATGCCCAAATTAGCAGGTTTTATTCAATTTTTTAGCTTAAAAAGCTTTTTTTTTGCAGATTTTAGTGTAAGCTATGTTTGCACACATTTCTAATGCTTTTTTACGTTACAAAGAATAGGAGTAATTACTTTCGGGGAAGGATTGAAGAAAAGATTTGTGAGATTTTCGTGGTTAAATAGCACGTTTTCCTTTTCGCGAATGTACTGGGTTAACAATGGCGATACTTCGTCGCCAAATAAGGATTGATTGTCCTTCCAGATTTGTCGTTTGACCACTGTATCACAATCATCATACAATTCCTTGTCTTTCACCTAAATTACGAGAAATAATTAGTCTTAACAGATCATTGAGCACGAAATTAAGCTAAAAAGAAATCGGCAATTTAGGAGCGTAATTTACAAAGGAGACTTACAAGGACTTTAAGGTACTTGTCCTCTACAGAAGACATGTGTTTTAAGACAGCCATGACCACAGGTCGCAGCGCTTTGATTTTAATCACTGGAAAGTTTTTGCTCAGCAATTCTTTCAGCTTCTTATCCTTGTCTTTCCCTTCTTTTTGGCTTAATTCAGCAATTTGGCTCACCAGCTTGTCGCGAAGTTCCTACAATGGAATCGTTTAGACATTACAACCGTTTTAACATGGAAAAATAAGAACCTCCATGACTGAAGTATGGAAATCCAACCTTCGCACTCCATGGAGGTCTAATAACGGCATCATTGGGCGTAAAGAGGGTAACAAAATACCATTTTCAACCTAATAAATACAGAAATTCGCATTAGAAATAGGTTCAGGACGTTTATTTTATAGAATGAAACCTGGAATTCTTCGATAGCTTGAAGCGGATCGCTGCAACTGGTTAAAGCTTCTCTTAAATAATCGCGTCCAGGGATTCCCAAGACTTCCAAGCCTACAGGTCCCGGTGGGGCTGTTGTAATAGGCGTAAAATTCGGTTTGCTCATAGCTGGAAGGCTTTTTCACCACGATCTTAATTAAATTAATGAATAAGGAATTTTCGGATTTTTCGGAACGGATTTAACGCGTTGTAAACAAAACATTCACAAGTTCGCGCTTTAGGGAAGGTTTCTTCCCTAAACTGCTCCCAATCTCTTGCTAACAGTGTCTATTGGTACCTTTCCTGCCCTCTAGCGAAATCTGTAGCCCTTGCTTTGGGTACAGAACTTTGCCACAGTGGCGCTAAAGTACAGTTTCACTAACAATAATGGAAAATGGAAAATTCAAATAAGACGGTTTTTGGGGGAAAGAAAATAATTACCATAATTCGCTAAAGCATTGATAATGAATTATAATTTCGTGTTTCTATAAAAGAATATAAAAATGTATGGAATAAAGCAGTCGAAGGGCGCATAATATTACGGTTGTGGGGTATGTAACCTAGGGCGATTAAACTTTCACCTACAGCAGTATCAGGGAATTTTCGACGTGTCGGTGAACGGTGCGTAAACCCTGCTGGTGCCTTGTTGTGACGATGTTATGGTCATTTGTCTTAAAAACTACCTTGGCAATGGCCCATCTTTTGTGTGCACACATTTCCACAAACAAATGTGCCACGTATACCTTGTCCGAGCATGTTTTCCAAGCACTTTCTCTTTCGCTTGTCTTCGATTCCTTCGGCCAATGCTCCTTGACTGGAAAAATGTGTCCTGAACATTCTAACAGATGAGCATCCAGCTCTCAATGAGAAATACCTTGCCAAACCTTTAAAGGCTATCAGACATTCTACAGACTACAAAACAAAACACGACGATTGTCCCCGATAACTTTTTTTGTGAATGTTTCCATTATGTTTTTTCGAAAAACCTGAGACTGTTTAGCATGCCTCTGAATGAAAGCTGCCGCGCAACTTTCTCCTGTTCTCCCCTCCATTGAAATTCAAAGCCTGTGGAATAATAAGCAACTTTCTCCAGCGTTCCTTTACCAAAGGAAAAATGAAAGTGGCCGAAAGACACAGAGCAGTCCTAATAAGAGGTTCTCTCGGTTTTCTTCCCAAGCTTCCTTAAACCGCAAAGTTATGCCTAACGAGTTTTTACCTCACGGTTTTCCCACGAACCGTTTCTTTCTCGTGAACTTTCCTTGACCATAATGCACTTTTAAACGCCATGGTCCAGAATTATGCTGTCGGAAGGTAAGGCCCCATCCAATTGGAAATTCGATTGTTTCGGTTCCGGCGTGATCCCTTTTGGTATGATAGCGCAAGAGAAAACGAGGAGAAAGGAGAGCAGAGGGGAGTCTTATCTTCGAAAGGAATACCTTTACCTGTCGGTCACCTGGAAAGGAACAGGTTGTTTCTGGAGGGCAGAAAGAGTGTGCCACGAAAGAACTAGAGGTGAAGTAATGCGGTTCAATTCCGTAAGAATTACGATTAAAAATACAGATAACATATTTTCTAAAAGAACAAGAAATACTTGGAATGTTCATATTTTGCATGTCGGATGAACTTTGCCATGCTTGAAAGGTTCTTTGGGGCAATTTTCGCTTACCAGTTTTCCTGGAACTCAGAAGCTTGTGCAAATTTATAACCGTGGGAATGAAACAAGAGGAACGAACAGTCTTATGAAAAAGGGCGTGCCGGTATCTCCAACTTGAAGACTTGAGGAGGAGACGAAGAAGAAGAAAACGAAGATTCACAAAGTTTAGTGAAAGGTTTCTCGAGAAGACTGTAGGTTCGCCTATTGGAACAACCCACGACCCACTCCGCAGAAACACCACCCCGTGGCCCTATCATGTATGGAGAGTCCATCGTCCGGACGCCTGGTAGAAAAGCTCGACGCATTTCGTGACTTTCATCATTCACTTCCCAGTAGTTTCTAAGAGAGCAAAGCCAAAGTCCTCTCTTCAGTGCAATACCTTTAAAAACTTTGGCTAAATTCTTACTTAGTGCTTTCCAGAAGCAACCGTTGCAACAATGAAAGCTTTCGCAGTGTGTGGAGTAGTGCTCATGGTAGCCTCTTTAGGTAAGACGAAGACTCCCTCCTTCTATTCCCCTTGGAATTCATTGTTGACGCTTCAACTTGTGTAGCTTGAAACGTTCGAAACGCTCTAGATTCAAATTTTAAAATCAATTTTGAAATTTGTGTGGCTTTGAAAAGTTAAAATTAGACGCTTTTAGACCCTTGAAGATTTTTGTCATATGATCCGGGATTAAAGTTAAGCTAATCATTGAATTTGTCCCTAGGGATGGCCCAGCGAAAAGGGGATCAAGAAGATGCTTGTCAAGTGAAAGCTAAGATGGTAGGCGACGCCACCTATTGCGACCGTTACCACGTTTGCGTGGACGGTAAGGTCGATGTCGTGGACTGTCCCAACGGCCTGGTCTTCTCTGGCCGCGCCAAGGGAGTAGCTGAAAACTGTGATTACCCGTGGCGCAATGACTACTGCGAAGGCAAACAACTAGCTAGTAAGTTAATAATGTCAGATTGATCAAACTACCCCACTACCAATACTAAATTTTGGAATTACTTTGAAAATTAATTAGATCCCCCCCATGGCTCTGACCACTGCGACTGGTCGTACGGAATCTTCGGCCACGAATCTTCCTGCACTCGCTACTGGACTTGCTGGAACGGAACCGCCATTGAACAGTTCTGTATCGGCGGTTTGCTCTACAACGAAGAGTCCCACGCTTGCGACTGGCCCCAAAACGTCGAAGGATGCCAAAAGCACCGTAAGTTCATCTTAAACCGTCATCTATAAGTCCGCTAAATCTGTCAGAAAATCTCTTGTCACGACATATGATGTCTTGATGTCATGTCTTATGATTACTTTTGTCTTTCGCAGCTCTCTGCAAGGATGACCCCAACGGTAATGTGCCTTTGGGCAAATCTTGCAACCGTTACTGGGCTTGCCAAGGAGGTTACCCTCGTCTTCAACGTTGCCCTGCCACTTTGGTCTTCGACAAACGTTCCCTCCGTTGCGTGAACCCACCCACTGAAGATTGTGATGTTCCCGCTACTGCTGCTCCCGATACCGCCGACAAGGACAAACAAAACGCTCAGCAGTTGGGAGAGGAAGCCGAAGAAGAGGAAGATCTCCCCGCGGGAGCACCCGTCCCATTGGGCGTGAACCCCTCTCAACGACGTCCCGCAAATAGAAGCTAAACAAAAGGGCTTTCCTCTCCAAAGTTATAGTTTTGTCTTTTCTTTATGAATTTCTACCTTGCCAGGGGTTTCCGTTTTCTTCCCATTTAAAACGAACTGTGTACATACCAGACATTAGGGACCCCAACAAATATCTTTGCTCTAAGGAGTTTCTTGTCGTGCGGCAATGTACCCACACCTTTATGTTTGTAAATAAATACAATTAAAAGAAAAAAAAACATAAGACAGTTTTCCAAACTTATAAAATTGAATGTAAAAAAAGTAAAATTTCAAAACAAAATAGTATCAACTCAACTTAGATTGTATCTACTATATACCCAGAAAAAAAATCTTCAATATTACAATTATTTAATCATTCTGAAAAAATTCTGTATCACTAATACTTATTTTTACAGAATTTTATCGTCAGAAAGACAGCTAACATTAATATGAAAGCACGGTAGAGTTTAATTTTCCTATTTTTCTCATTACATAGGTTCATTTCCAAAAATATTATACACAATACAGTGTTCTTTTCTTTTATTAATTTCGAAAATAAAAACTAGTTTTGTACATAGCTTCGGGGAAATTGCCCAATTGCGGATTCGGAAACAGTTCCTTCCTTAGATATTTATTGTATTTCTATTTTCTTGAAGAAAATTGAACGCGAATTGAGTAAACAGAGTTATAATCCGGTCTACTATTTATGCGCAGGAGCAATGCGCGTTCGTAGTCTGGTATACACCCATAGAAACACTTACGCCATCTAGGGTGTAAGAATTTAAGCTATCCGCGTAATCCGGGACCGTGAGGTCGTGAACTTCGAACAACCTTTTGCGTTATAACGGTAACCCACTGTCCCCGAAAATTGGATGATCCTCCACCAGAGCTTTAATTGCATATTTAAGAATAATGTAAATGAAGACTACATAATTGAGGAGAGTTGTTGTTTATTATTCCTGGGCGCATATGAATTTATTAGAGAAAACAAGACTAATGTTCTTTTAGAAAACACAAGTTTAGGGGGTCTATTACAATAATTTTTCTTTTCTTTCTTTTTTTTCTTAAATCCTCATGGAAAATAGAACAAAGATGTTTACGAAAGCCAGTACCGGCAGCATATGGATGGTCTCGCTGGGAGATTCGACAGTGTGGATATTAATTCAACCCGTAACCTTTAAGGCTTCGTTGCACACAAAAAACGTCTCTTCTTGTTAATAACTGCAAAATAAAACAAACAACGGTTAATTTAACGAAATAACATGGCATATCAAACATAAATAAAAGAAACATTAATATAACCTAAATTATAAGTAACACGAGTTATACCATTTGGGAACGTTTTCGGGTTCATCGCATGATAAGGAGTTTTCGTTGACAACTAGATCGCCGCATCCAATGAGACGAGGGTATTGGTTAACGCAAGTGATGAGGTATTTGCAGTCACCGTCCGGTAGAGCGAAACGCGGGAAAGGCAGGAATTGCCTAGAAAGGGAGCCCGCTGGGATGGAAGCTGGTTCAGGGCAACGGAAGCCAACGACAGCTGTGAAAGGAAATCCCAAAAGGTTTTAGCAAAGATACATGAACATCCAACAAAGTGAGGGTTCCGAATATGATAATAACGGCCTTGATCACCTTCGGGATCGCATCCTTGTTCCAAAAGCTCATCTGGCCAGTTGCAGCTGTGGGTCCTTTCATCGTAAGCTAGACCTTTCTCGCAGGGTACATCTTCGGGTTCACCGTAAGCGCAGCGAAGGTAAGACGTCTGGCAACCGGATCCGGCCGTGAACAATCCAAAGGAATACGGGCAGGCCGATGACAGATCTTCTTGGACTACAGTTCGTGACACAAATAGAAATCGTGACGTGAGCGACCCTCATACTACAAGCGGCGATCCAAACGGACAAGAAAGAGCAAGCTTACGGTCGTACACGCGGTCCTCGCAGTTGACGGCCCAGTGGTAGTTACAGTAGTTGTGGACGGCGCCGCTACCTTCAAAGAGCAAACCATTCTCGCATGTCTCGAGGGTTAAGGTTCCGTTCTCGCATTTGTAGAATTGGTCGCAATTTTTCGGGTGGGCGTATGTCTGCAGACCGTAAGGTTCCGGACAAGATGACACGTCCCGATAAGCAGGTAGACTGGCTGCGTGTAGTCGAAATGCAAAGAAAACAAAGGGAAGGTTTCCACCTTAGCAATGTGTCTCGGCTTGGCAAGGCACCACAAGGTCACAACAAGAGAACTCGTGGACGCCTATGTAAACCCCCCGCCTTAACGCTTATCGATCGTGGACTTTCCTTTCTTACCAAGGTCATGCGATACGTTCATCTATGAAACTAACGGCCAACATTTTCAAAGCAGCCGAACAGGAATACCGTTAGGTCAAATGCCAACAATGATTTATCAGCAATGGCCCAGTTAGGCTGCTTATAATATGTGATGTCATATTTATCATAAAAGTTAACCATATTCCTAACAGATGTCGTGCTGACAGTCTGGATATCCGCATTGCTAACCGTATGATTCTAGGATTGAAAGAAACAGGAGAAAGTTAAAGAATATTGACCGGAAGAAAGAAAAGTATGTGAAAGTATCCTTTAAACTAGATTTCTAAGATTAATTAGGGAAATTAACAGGGTTTTCTATGTTTTAATGCGATAAAGGGATTATCCCAGAAATAAAGGGTTTATTTCTGCCGCTAGGGAGGATGCGGAACGTACGTTTGACACCTTCAGTTAAGGAAGTTTCTGCGGTTTTCTAGTACATTTTCGAACAGATTTTAACCGATAACGTTTAGATTTGGAAGTGTAGTTAAACGTGTGGAGAATTCACAGGACCTTCACGATGAAAAGGATTAGTAATAGTTTCCAACATCGTTAAAGGTAAAGCGACCTTGGTTTGACCAGGTGGTCCAAAAATCTCGCCGTAGAAATAGTGTACCACACCCTGATTTCGCTCCTGAAGGTGATTTAAACACTGACCACAGTGGAAAGGAAAGGAAATGTCTCTATTTGTCTGCCGTTTTTGTCATTTCCTCCCTTTTCATTGACTGAATTAACCCTATTGCATCTGCATTAACCTCAATTAACTTCAACTCTCGATATCAACTTAAATCGATGTATACTGAATGTATATCGATACTGAATTGGAAAGGAATCACTGGGCAGTACTTTTGGAAGGTTTAACTAAAAGGTCTGTAGAAGCCAAATTAAAATGTCAGTAAATTCGCAAGTCTTACCAGAGTTTGCCAATTGGAAGATGGTACATGCCAACCAGAATGTCCACATGATGATCACTTGTTGTTCTTGAATAGAATTTAAAAGCCCAAATAAGTTTAACAGAATGTATCCGAAGGAAGGTTTTCGTAGGACCAGTCTCTAACTGGTAACCACACAAGAGCACGAGTGATCGGGTGAGTTGGATAAGCCGGTCTACCAACACTTTGAACAACAGGAGTCTTTCAGAAGTTGGCACTTGTGAATGTGCGGGCCTTTAAGGCCCGTTTCATGGTTGCCTTTGAAAGGTGTGCATACACCGAAGAAGGCCAATACCTCAGGGTATGGGTGGTTTCATGAACCAGTCACTTCTTTTCCCAAAATTCCTTTTTACGAGATATATCTTACTATTACTATAAACTACACCCTTTTGGAGTTTCATTTATCTTCCCACCCTTCCTTGTTTTTCATGTCGAACGTACAATGCTTAATACCTTCTCTTACTTCCACGCTTTCTGATTTCTCCCCGCATTTACCTTTCCTAATTAGAAAACCTTTCTTTCCCTGAAAAACCTCGGTACACAAAAGAAACATATCATGGAAACTGTCCAAAAGTTGAAACTTCTGAGGTAAAAGGCTTTTACACCGTATGCGGCTTGGCTTTCTGAGTGAAAGGTAGAATGGATCAAGACAAACATATTCATTGAGAGTTTCGTCTCCAGGCTAATAGCCTAGTTTCGACTTTGTGCAGGTGTCTTGATAAAGAGTGGTTTGGAGGAGACAACCACACCCAAAAGAGAGCTCAATGCACCGTTTCCCTGCGAGTCACTACTCGTTACAAGGCGCCAACCCGAAAGGCGGCGTTCCGCTACGCTATGCGCGACTCTTTGGCCCGCTGCTCTATTAACGGAGACTTGACGAAAGTCTACCCTTAGCGCCTCACCACCAGTCAATGAAAATCTAGACCGCGTGGTGACGTAGCATAAAAACCGCGTGGTCGATGACTCTTTGTGTTTGCTAAGGAAGAGAAAGTACCTCTTTTAGCAGGTGACGGACTGAAGCCAACACGACGAAAAGATCCTCAGGCTACTAACAGTCGTGCCCAAAAATAATGGAGCTGTTTTTCAGTGTAAATCGTGCACCTTTTTCTTGTGGAAAAACTCTGGAAAGTATGCAATTTTGCCCGACCAAACAAGAAAACCGAGCTGACCCCATTTGTAAACTACCTTATTCCTCAAGTCATTGAACGCAATTTTCGTTGTGGTGGTTAGTTAAAAATATTGTTTTTCATTGGTTTTGGAGAGTGAAGGGCGCAACATTTGTGCCATATATTTTCAAAAGATCAAAAATAGTTACAAACACAAATTATTGACGAATAACAGTTCTATCACCGGTTTTCTTCTCTCCGCCTAAAATTGGGTGGTCTTTGTACCAATCCTCACTGGAATGAAAGAAAACAGTTAAATCCGTTTCAGCGAAAGTTTCCGGAAAATTTAAACTAAAACTCACCAGCCAGCGACGTTCTCAGGAACTTCGCACTGTCTTGCTTCCGGGTTGAAAACCAAACCCAAGTCGCAGGCGGTTTCGCGGGGAGTGACGCCATTCAAGCAGATGTAGAACTTCTGGCAGTCCTCATGAGGGAAACGAGGGTGAGCTTCTCTCTGGCCGTTGGTGTTGTCATTCACCTCATCGGGCTTAGGGCATTGGAAGCCATCAGCGAGTTCTATATCGTTTCCCCATACAAATATTCATTATTGACAAACTTAATCAGAGTAGATTCAGTCTTTACGTTCTTCGCGGACGCAACCCTCCCGACCCGCAACGACGGGCCAGGCACAAGTGGCGGTGTTCAAGTCGAAAACCAAACCGCCGGGGCAACTGGTTCTCTGCTCAACTCCATCGACGCAAGTGTAAAAGACATGGCAAGTGGCCGGGTTGGGATGGGGGAAGATTCCATTACGTCTTTCACAGTTTCCAATGGGTCTAGCATCCTCTATAAGAATAAATGATTTAAATTCATGAAAAATCTTGAAAGTTCTCTTCAATCATTGTAATTTTTTAGAAAACGCTAAGTTATCTTAATTTTTTAACTGAAATTAGCACGATACTGCAGAAATCATACGAATTCTTGGAAACTTTAGTACAAATAGAAGGTTTTCTTACGTAATTCGTGTCGGTCACCACAGTCTACATTGTAGGGATTGTCGCACTTGCTTGTGCCTCGGTTTAGGGGATCAAACACCAAACCATCTGGACACAGTAGTTCCTCGGCTACGCCTTCAGAACATTTGTAGTATTTGTCACACGAGATAGGATGTTCAAACTGTCCACTGGATTTCGGGCATTTGAAATCCTGAGCACCTATATTGACAAAAAACAAACTTTAGAGAAAAGACTGGCACGAACTTTCTACGATCTACTTTAAACGGTCGTCTTTTTTGTTGTTTCTTACTTTTTTGGCATTTTTTAAAATGAATAAAAGTCAATACAACGTAATTTAAGGAAAATACACTTACCAGCAATTGCTGCGAGCGACACGAGTAAAATTATTGATCGCATATTCACGACTGTGTCCCAATAAGAGGTCTGAAATTTAGGCTTGCAATGCTGCTCCTTTTAAATCTAGCCTCGACTGTTTCAAGATTCCCGAATCTCGTTGACTTGCCCCCCTCTCCGAAAACCCCAAGGAAAAACCGGTAGCCAAGGCTTACAGCGACAGCGTTTCCATAAAACTTCTAGGCAAAGAAAAATAAGAGAAAGTAAAAGTAACCCCAAACTATGCTCATGAAGTTTCTAATGCTTTCAGGCGGTTTCCCGAGAGAAGCCTTTCCCCACCTCCCAGAACGTTCGCAACGGTTTATGCACCTAGAGAGGCACCGTTAGACCGTCCTTTCCCTATCCGTAACCCTCTAGGGAAAAAGAAAAACGCGTTTTTCAAACCCCAACGGTTTTACCGCTTTGTAACTATGGGTTTGTTATGTAAAAAGCTGGGTTAAGTGATTGGCTTACTGTTAATTCCAATTGTACGTCACGTGGACGTTCTACTTGACCTACATCCTCTATTTTACATGGGCTGGAAACTATCTAGAACAGACTTACGTTATCTTTAGATTAGCCAGACTAGGTCAACCCAGGTCAAGAGAAAGGTTCATATTTACAAAGCGAAAGCTTTTTGTCCTCGATGGGAGGAAGATATCTTTCACTTTCTAAACTTGTGACGTCTTCGAAACTAGGTATACTTGTTTAGACTCATAATACCTTGAAATTAAAATATGCAGAATTTCATCAGATTTCCTAAAATCTTTCAACCTTGAGGCTTTTTTTTTATTGCACACACGTTCCTTTTTATGTTTACGCTTGTATGCATTTATTGGGAGGGTTGCGGAATATCCTGTCAGACCTTGAACAAACCCCAAGGTTTATTAATTACCTTTAACGAGGTTCCAATAACTGTTGCCAAGCTCTCGGAAGATTGTAAAAAAGAGGTTACCTTTTCATTTGTTTTTGTTTGAAAAGAGAAGAGTCAACAGGCTTTTGTTTCTAGGTTGAAGCACTTACTGTGCCGGGATTGGACGGCTGATGATGCTGGAAAACTTTCAAAACATTTCCCCTTGGCGCTGCTCAAGGAACGCTATAGATAAAGATGAGGACATCGACCAGTTTGAGTTGAACCAGTGAAAGCCTTCGATATGGCACGCGAGAGCTGTTGGACCTATCTGTTCGCTTGTTTGATCCTCGGATCGGCTTTAGGTAACGTTTAGAGTTTATTTTTTATTCCATTTCGTGATCTATTTTAACAGTCACGCAGTTCCACTAATATCACAGCAATGTCGTCACGTTTTTGCACATTTGAAAACGTTGGAACAGTTTTCCTATTCCAAAGCCAATATTGAATCAACCTAAACAACACAACTTTTTCATAAAAAACTAAAGTTTTATTGTTTAAAAGCATTAAAGGTTCTATTGTCATTATCCAGATCTTCTTAAGTTAAAAAGGAAAGCATGCGCATGGTTTAAGCGCTTTTAAGCTAGTTTGACCCAGATTGGCTTGACTTGACTTTCACGTCACGCTCAGCGTAACCGATAAGCTTGTAATTGTTTGACTGCCATTCTATAATGTTCATCAAAGAGCCGAAATGCCAATTAAACCATAAACGGGATACAATGGAAGCAATCTAGTCAACTTTTCTTCTTGAATGTAAAAAGTAACGACCCTTTCTCGCAACAGTGAAAGCCCAAACCGATGACTGTCCAGAACCGGATGGTTTCTTCGCGGATTCGGAACAGTGCGACCGTTACTACGAATGCGTGGATGGGGTGATGACAGAACATCTGTGTC
The DNA here is from genome assembly GCA_003724045.1 of Lepidurus arcticus. Taxonomy (NCBI): domain Eukaryota; kingdom Metazoa; phylum Arthropoda; class Branchiopoda; order Notostraca; family Triopsidae; genus Lepidurus; species Lepidurus arcticus. The sequence goes on from RJJA01000083.1 coordinate 35,051, forward strand.
CTGATGGACTCGTTTATGCTGACCTTGGAAACCATATCTTTAAGTGTGATTTCCCCTTTCAAGTCAAATGTACCGACCGCCCTGCGTTGCGTAAGTATTCGCCGTCTTTATGATTTCACATTATTTTAGTAATTATTTTAATACTGTCGCTGAAGAAGTGAACTGATTTCGAGATTCTAATTCTGTAGAAAAACCTCAACCGAGTACCAACTGTCCTCGGAAGAACGGTTACTTTCCTGATCCTGATCCTGCTGTTTGCAACCAATTCTATTTCTGCTCGGACGGTCAGTTCAACCTGGTGACTTGTCCCGGCGGATTGGTTTTCGACCCCAAATCGGGTACTTGCTCCTGGCCAGGAGAGGCGAATCGTGCTGGTTGCTCAAGCAGAGGCAAGATTTTAAATTCACCTTAAAGTTACTCTAATTTAATTAAAATTATTTTTTATAATGATGCAGATGTTATTGACTTTGAATGCCCGCCACTGGCGCCAAATGACCCTAGCGGCATTACCAATCCCTTGTACCCTGATCCTACTGATTGCCAGTACTTTTATGTCTGTATCAATGGAGTAGAAGCGCGCAGAAATGGCTGCTCTACGGGGCAAGTCTACAACGACGCTACTAAGCGTTGTGACAAGCCTAAGAACGTACCTGAATGGTAAAATACTGACTTAAACGCTTTATTAACTGTAATTAATGTCAATTCGTTTCGCAGCAAGGACTGGTACAAGAATACCGGGGCGGAAGAAGAAGAAGAAGAGGAAGAAGAAGAAATTGTGACGCCCAAACCACCAAAATCAAACAAACGAAGACAATAAGTTCACATTTTACCCCAGAAAATAAAAACTGTTACTTTGGTTTTCGTTTTAATTCGGTTTCCTGCATGTACATGACCACATCAATTTACGGAGCTCAGAGCTACACACACAAAACACAAACAAGTTACTGGAGAAGTTAAACAGCTCTAAGTTATTAGCCAGAGCTCGAAACAACTGGAACACGTAATCTTCAGCCCGGGCTTCGCTCAGAAATACAAACATTATACCCATAGGCATCGTAGAAAATATGAAAATCACCATCAGCAACCATAACAAGCGAATGAGCCTCTTCTCCTCAGGGGTAGTGATCAACACGTTGCCGGCACGTGGCAGCACCGGAAGCGGCGCCATTTTGGGGCCCGGTGGGTGGATAATGTTTTGCCGCTTCCGGACCACGTGGCGGAACTTGATAATAATGAAGACATTGAGAACACAAAGCACTAAACAAGGTAAGAAGCGAGAGAGGATTTCGTTGAGCCAAATATAAGCTCGCCACCAAGGTGAAAGAGTCACCGTTTCGTTCTCCAGCATACTACAGTTTAGACACTGGGGGTCCCACGTGCAGCTGGTGGTTTTTCTAAACGCTAGAGGGAGTTGAGTCATAAAAGCTATCAAGGCACTGGCCAAGAGGGCGTTACGGGCCATACTGGTTTGATGTACCTTACGGAATTCTGCTGGCTTGCAAACTGAATAAAAACGCTCGACCGTCATGCAAACAATCACGTAAACCGAGAAGGTCATCAAACTGTTGGCCAAGGGAATTTCTAGGTGGATTTGGCTGAATAATTCCAGCCAGTTTCGACAGTAACTAAGGTAGTCTTGGTACGCGTAGAGATGGTACACCACAGGGGAACTGCAGATCATAACTGCCACGTTGCTCATGCCTAAGGCTAGTAAATAACTCTGAGTCACTCCTGTAATCCTGGACTTTTTGACGGCGGTTAAGCCCCAAATGTTGAGAATGATTCCTGCAACTAAGATGATTGGCGCTACGATCACATAACTGACGAAAGTGAGTCCAGGAAATATCTCTCGTGGGTCCGATTCGTTATTCATGGTTAGAAACGTTCAAAAAATGCGAATTGCGGCTCACTTTAATGGGAGAGGAAACATGATCACGGACTGGAGTGTGAAGAGGACCGTTTTACATTAAACAATTACAAGGGATGGGAGGAAAGGTATATGCGATAACGAGGATCCACCGTGACGTACATGAAGAGCTCTCGAGCGATGTGATAAGATAACAAAAGCGGCCCAATCCAAATCAATGTCATATATATGCCAACGCTAAGGCACTTGGCAAACAGTTAACCGATGCCGCTAAGCCACCAATTAGTACAATCACGAATCAGTTGCTTTAAGTTTGCTCTTTGGGCGAAACAAGCTTCTAGTAAAACTTACACAGGAGTGCAGACTCGCAAATTGCAAGACTTAAAGGATAACATTCTTATCGCTAATTAAACTTTCTAGTTCTGCATTTCCTGCCTCTAAAGGGATGTGGTTAGATGGAATATCCGCATGGGGTTATCCAAACAAAATTCAACCCGTTATTACGCTTTAAGCTTCTATAATAAAATCCAAATATTGCCACGCGCCCAATTCTCGCAGACGATTCAAATTTCTAAGGAACGAGGCCTAATTCGAGGACTGGTGGAATTACTGAAGTGCATTTGGATGAAAAGAGTGCTAAACCGGGGCCAAAAGATCTTCCGTAGATCCCAGCAGACAACAAATCTATGTAGATAAGCAGCTCCCGCGGCAGTTAATTTGGACCTTTCATAAAGATGATACATCGTACCACAAGCGTCTTAACGAGATACGTAATCCGCTCCGCCGTGACAATGAATTTTGTTTCTGGTTGCTCGAAGTCGGCCATGGAGACGGCGCGGGTTGCGGTTCTGCATCTATTTGCCCCCTTTTCACGACTCGGGGGCACCATTGCGCCTTAACAGTTAACATAAAAACATGGACGACAACAATACGAGATCACCACAATTATACTATGGAGGATGGTAGCAATGAGCTCGAAAACTAAGCCCCATCTTGGTTAAAGAAGCTCGTTCGTGAATCGCAAATCACCTGGGGTCTGTCACGTGACAGAAAAAGTCACATCATTGCTTATAGTTTTACAATTTACAAGAAATTAATTTAATTTAATTAAAAGTGCTTTTTTGTATCTTTATCGGTGGATGAAATGTGCTTTCGTTTTCTCTCACTTGCAACGAAACTACGTAAGTAATGAAATCCAAAGTTTCTTACTAATTCCTTATCTTTTCATGTTTTTGTTATTTTTGTAACTAAAAATCAGGAATCGCTTGTAGTTCCCACTCTATACTATCCGTAGCCATGCAAAGAAACTACCCAGCTCATGGAAGAGGTCGTGGATGCGGTTCAAATCCAAATGACTTTAAATCTGGTAAAAAAAATCTTCTTTAGTTTAAATTCCTTCTTAAAGAAGTAAAACTGATTATTTCCTCAGACACGGAATCGTTTCGCCGCCATTCAGACACGCCTTCTTTCAGTGACGACACCCGCTCTTTCAATTTCCGTTACGAACAGCAATCCAGCAGTAAAACTACACATCCTTCGTCACGAGGAAACTTTGCCTCTGCGTACGCGTATGCGTCCAGAGCCAGTTTTCACACTCAAACCCCAAATCCGAGATCATATGGGCGCGGTCAAGAGCCTCCAGGTCCTGCATATTACCTCCGGGATCTGAAACCGCCATCTCGATCTCCTCAGCATAAGAAACACAAGAATTGGAGGGATAGAAACCACCAAAGCTTCGAAGGTTAATCTAAAATATATATTTTAAATATTCTAAACAAGTTTTTTCATCACTTTTCATCCAAATAGACGCTTCGGGTGCTTCAGGAGCTGAAGCAGAAAAGCTATTGAATAAGATAAGACGTTGGGAAGGGACTGACGCTACTCTACCATCGAAAAATGAGTCCGAGCGGCCTTTTTATACCGATTTCACGATCATTTCGTATAACGTTTTGGCTCAAACGCTCTTAGAGCAGCACCAGTCCTTGTATAAAGGTATTCCAGCTCGTTTTCTCGAGTGGAATTACCGGAAACTCCGATTTCAGAAGGAATTTGACTCATTTTCCCCTGATGTAAGTAAAAAATCTTCCCTTAATTTGCTTAAAAAATCGAAATAAGTTAATAATAATGTTTTGGTAGATCATGTGCCTTCAAGAAGTGCAAGCGAACCATTTTGGCTCGTTCTTTAAACCGTTTTTAGCCTCTAGGGGTAAGATATCAATGGAGTTTTTAGTTTTAATGGATATTAAATGAATTTTTGCTAATTTTTAGGTTATAAAGGAGTGTATAAGTGCAGAACGGGGGATAAACCAGACGGGTGCGCGATTTTCTACAGGGAAAGGATGTTTAAACTGGTGCAAGAGAGGAGTGTGGAGTATCGGCAACCAGGAATTCAGGTTCTGAACCGCGATAACGTGGGTCTGATCGTGTTATTGACGCCTAGACACTCTGACGCTGGCGCAGATCATCGTTTATGTGTTGCAACAACACATTTGCTGTACAATCCTCGTCGCCATGACGTGAAACTGGCTCAGTTGCAGCTCCTTTTCGCGGAATTGGATCATATTGCGTACAAAGACGACGAATCTCCCCATCCTTACATCCCTGTAGTCCTCACGGGCGATTTTAACCTCGAACCGCAGAGCACCGTGTACGAATTTGTCACTCGCGGTGCTTTAGAGTACCGTGGGCTGACGGATAAGACGCTGAGAAGAAGCTCGGGAGGATCTAAGATGTCTAGCGAGTTAATTCCGCCTCGATTGAAGATCAGTGATCAATGCCAGCATGCTTCCGTCCATTTGGAACGGAATTCCAATGGCGAGAAAGAAAACGGAGTCGTTGAACCGTCGCATACCTTTGCTACAGGCTGTTTGAGTCATAAGCTACAACTCAACTCGGTTTATCCGAACGAGTATACGCAAGAAGGGCCTTTGAATGTCACTACTCATCAGAACAGATGGGCGACAGTAGATTACATCTTTTACAGGTAAATCTAAGTGAAATTTTGGTATAATTTGACATATATTTTGCTAAAATAATCGATTTCTTTGAAAAAACCTGTGTTTTGGTTGATAATCGATTATAAACAGTATCAAATGGTAGTCGATTGGACTTTTTTGGCCGGTAATAGCTATAAACCGTACTAAATTGTAATCGATTGGACTTCAAAGATCGTAATCGATTACGGAATGGTATACTTTACTTGATATCGATTAATTATTTGAATTAACCGTTATTTTAACGGTTTCTTGAAGTTAAACGTTCATTTTCCTTTTTATTTCCTTGAATATTACGATGTATTTCATAATTTTGGATTTTTACTTTCAGTGAATCTGGCTTACTAGACCATAAAGGATCTTCACCCCCTTCGCTGTCGTTACTCGGCACATTGCGTTTACCGACCCATCAAGATTGTGATCAATTAGGATTAACGCCTAATGAAGCTAGTCCTTCGGATCACTACCCCCTTTTGGCATCTTTCCGATGGCGATGGAAATAAATCGGATCGGATTCCCTTATCTTCTTTCGTGTCTTTGACTTATGACAGTTTTGCCTGATGCGTACAAAAAATCTTTTTTGCACTATTGACAAAGTATTATTTTAAAAAGCTAGTAAGGACACTAATGTTTGAGTTCTTTTTATATTCGGTTACAGTCCACTGGTTTAAAAGGAACTAATTTGTTGACAACAGACAATACAATCTCTTTATGAACGCGAAAAGAACCGTTTATGAGTTGTTCTCTTTCTTTTAGGTGAATTTATAATCCCAATATCAATCTTTATAGTCCTTCGGAATCATTCTGGAAGTACCGAGTACCAGGAATGCAGTACGACGACTTTTTAGGTACGATTGTAAGGAAACCACGTTTCATCGGAACAGGATAAGTTAAAAGAAGGGAATTACGGTAAGTTTCTCTTGTCGACATCTAATCTTGTCGATCTTTTACCAAAAGCTCCTCGTGGTACGGGAATGTGTATTGGCCTAGTTAGCATATTTAGGAGCCGAGAAATAGCTTCAAGTTTTCCACTTGAGTGATTTTGTGCAGCCCTGAAAGTCTTGGTTTTCCTCCTGTGTCTCAGCGTACTGTGTCAACTACTTGCTGCAATCGGCCTTCATCACGTCTCACACTCATAGAACAGATAAAGAGAGTTGGAGAAACTGAAAGTGATGGAAACAATGACTACTCCAGGGCGGGGCAGTTAGTGACAGGTTACAACCGAAGGATTAAAAAAGAATTCCCAGCCAAAGTTGGAATTTCGAGACTTGACAAAAAACGTTTCCTACCGAGTATAAATATCCCAGGTTTAACCGTAAATAATCATCAGTTCCCTTCCAGCTTTTCACAGCTAACAACCATCCCCAAGTACTCAACATGCAGGTAAAGTACTTCAATAATTAATTATTTCTTACATAATTAATTTCTTAAATAATAACTAATTTCGTAAAAAAAGAATGTAAGAACGATTAGAATTGGTTTCATTTACCTCAATTAATTTTTGCTGATTCCAATAGGCATTTTTGATCCTCGCTTTGGCGACTTTGGCATCCGCCAATTTGTATGGAGTTGCTCCCTACAAAGAAGCAGCCTATGTAATTATTGTTTGGATTTTTTAACGGTTTTATTTAAATTGAATGATTTTAGGCGCCAGCTTATTACAACTTCGATTATGCGGTTAAAGACGCAAAGTCTTATGTCGACATGGGACACGCCGAAACCCGCGATAAGGATTTGACCAAAGGATCGTACAATGTGGTGCTTCCCGATGGTCGCCGCCAGGTACGGATTTTAAATGCGGGTTTGGGGGTTTTGAAAGGTTAAATAATTCATGTATTTACCTAGATTGTCAACTATTACGTTGATGGATACAGTGGATATGTTGCTGATGTGCAATATGTCGGAGAGAAGGCTTATGCCCCTGCTTACACCCCTAAAGCGGCTTACCAAGCACCCGTTGTGGCTTACCAACCCATCTACCAACCCGCCTACCAACCCGCTTACCAACCAGCCTACAAAGCGGCTTACCAACCCGCACCTTACATTGCTACCTATGCTGCTCCCAAATACTATTAAGCTTAACCCTTGAACTTTATGTATTCCACCGAAAATCTATTGTGCTTTACTTAAGAATAAACTATTCTATAATGTATTCCTATAACATGTATTATTTCCCCAAAGTTAGGAGAAGTGTACGGAAAGCTACGCAAGAGCGACCGAAACCATCGTTTTCATTTTTGGCCACTTTTGAATAGTTTATAAGCCTCTGTACTTTCTAAGGAGTAAAAAATGATTCAATTTTGGCGTCTTTTAGGTTTTTAAGTTAATATTTAGAAACATTACTGAATAGGAAAATCTTGAGCATGGGTCGAACTCTTTTCGACTATAAGTCCGCTGATTTGGAAGTTCGCCGTTTGCCACTTCGCCGTTCGCCTTTTACCTTCCGTTTGTTGTTTCGTGCGATTATTCCAGTTTGGAGATTAATCCCAAGGAAATAATTATGATTCACAGTTTATTTATTATTAATTCCTCAGGGTAAGTTGTTTCTTGAATAGCAATTCGCAATTATTCGTTTGCAACGATTTTTTAAATATATTTGTTTTCTAGGGATGTGTTTATGGAAAAACATTGGAAAAGCGTCATTCCAAGATCAGTTTGCGATTATTTCTTCGATGCCCAACGCAAAAGCACTAGCTCGGATGACATTCCGCCTGTCATTGCCACTCCACATCATTACTTGATCAGCATCTTTCGCTGTAATCTCTTCTTCGTCGCAGTCTGCATGGAAGAAAGTAAATAATCATAATTTCCCTCCTAAACACTTAAAATTCCACTAATTCCAATTTTCTCCCTTTAGCTCCGCCTCTTTTCGTCGTGGAGTTCTTACATCGCGTAGTCACCACTTTCGAAGACTATTTTAGCGAATGCTCGGAATCCATCATCAAAGAGCACTACGTAGTCGTCTACGAAGTGACTATGCCAACCAACCTATCCATACATTAATTCCCTAAAACCCTTTATTTTCCCCAGCTTCTAGATGAGATGCTCGACAATGGGTTTCCTTTAGCAACCGAGTCGAATATCCTGCAAGAGCTCATCAAACCGCCTAATATCTTGCGCACAATTGCCAATACCGTGACTGGCAAGTCAAAGTAAACCAATCCTCAACCTCCTTAACAACTCGAAATTACAAAAACTGCTAAAAAATAATTTACACAAACTTACTTTTTTCGTCTTATTTACAGCGTGAGCTCCATTTTACCCTCAGGACAGCTCTCAAACATCCCTTGGCGCCGTGCAGGAGTGAAATACGCCAACAATGAAGCTTATTTTGACGTCATAGAAGAAGTAGACACTATAATTGACAAGTCCGGCTCGACAGTTTTCGCCGAAATCCAGGGTTACATCGATTGCTGCATCAAACTAAGCGGAATGCCTGATTTAACCTTCTCGTTTATGAATCCTCGCTTGTTTGATGACGTCAGCTTTCATCCTTGTGTGCGATTCAAGCGCTGGGAAGTAAGAAAGCTCCAGTTTACCTGTTACCCTTGATTCTATTAAATTTTAATTATTTTTGTTGGTAGACGGAGCATATTCTCTCGTTTATCCCACCTGATGGTAATTTCCGTCTCATGTCGTACCATATTGGCTGCCAAAGTGTGGTGGCTATTCCGTTGTATGTCAGGCACCAATTGTCCTTTCGGGAAGGCACTGGAGGAAGATTGGATCTAACTGTGGGCCCTAAGCAAACAATGGGGAGACCAGTAAGACTTTTTTGCACGGTTTTGTGAGTGAATTTAAATTTATCTTGGAAATGAATAGGTGGAAAACGTGATTTTGGAGATTCCGATGCCTAAAGCGGTTTTGAATTGCACCCTGACGTCCACACAAGGTCGCGTGGCTTTTGACCCGGTTACGAAGATATTAACCTGGGATGTGGGAAGGATTGATCCAACAAAACTGCCGAATATTCGTGGAACGGTTAGTGGATTTCTTTTTTTTATCTTATTAATTTCGTTTTGAATGGTTTTCAAGGGTAATTTTGTTGATAGATTGCTGTTCAGAGTGGGACTCCGGTACCAGACGCAAATCCTGTTCTTAATGTAAGTTATTTGATCATGATTTCAATTTTTTTTTAAAGAAAAAGAGAATTAATTGGGATTTTTTGTTTGTTTTGTTAGGTGCAATTTACTATTAACCAAATGGCGGTTTCTGGACTGAAAGTTAACAGACTAGATATGTATGGAGAGAAGTATAAGCCCTTTAAAGGTGTCAAGTATATTACTAGAGCAGGAAGATTCCAAGTGCGCATGTAATTTTTCTTTGGGAAACTAAAAATCGTTTATTGGTCTTGTAATGGGTGTTCGTTTTTCCGCGTTTCGATTTCTATGACTGTAATCTGAGCCTTATATTCTCTTCAGTGACATACAAACATTCGTTACAAAAAGCCTTCCGAGTATTACATTCTGTAGTATCAAAAATAACATGTTTATGGGTACCCAGCCAGTAACGGTAAATTTAGGCGGGAAGATTGTAGTACATCTAGGAGTTTCCGCAAGGGGCTGAAATTTTGATTGTATTTGCGAGGAATTTTGAACCAAATATATGCTCTCTTCGTTTCTTTAAAAAAATAACATGTCTCATTATTTTTAACCAGATCCCCAGGTAAAATTGCGTGACTCTTCTGTATTAGGGGTAAGCTGATGAGCCAGCAAGATCCACCACGGCGAGAATTCTCATGGCCACGCATTCCACGTGAAACCGGTCACTTGCGGTTTTTATGTGTGACTTGACACCGTTGACATAAGCGCCCCAACCCGCGTTCTTCTGCCCCTTTAATGTCTTTTCATGATATAACAGGCCTAGATAGGCAAACATGGGGTAACGGGCGACCTGCAGAGAAGGATCTAAAGTGTAACTCATTCCCCGGAAAGGCCGATTTTGGATCAGTTGAGCAGCATAATCAACCTTCTCAGCCTCCTGAGCCATGTCTGCTCTCAGTGGAATGTTCTTATTTCTGACCGCTGCTCTCGCTACAATAGCAAAACGCAGTGTAGACAAGTGAGTATCTTCATAAAGGATCCGCATACTATCGAAGAGCGCCACTGCCCAAGGGGTCATTCCGGGATCTTTTCTTAACGTGTCCAAGGTGATCATTTCGTTCCGGGTGGTTTCGAGGCTAAATTGAAGCTTCTCATTTCTGGCCAAAACAAATCCAAGAGCTTGAGTCGTAGTGCCGGAGACATTTCCGGGAGACATACCCGTCATAGCGAACAATTGTTTAAACGCCATGAAGTCCATGGCGTCGAAGCCAGCATTGGCAGAACACGTTTTATACCCGTTGTACAACTGCTGTGTACAAATTTGGGTATTTTTCGAGCACCCCGAAATTAGAGCCGCATTGCTAGTTCGGGCATAGTAGCCAGGGGTAGCAGCCGCTTTGTCAGGTCTTGTAGTACCTGCATGCACTGGCAAGCCATGACGGCGAGCAGCCTCTGCGTATGGGAGCATCTCAAACTGGGTGGTGAACTCCGGAAGGACAAATTGAAATAAAGTTGCCAAAGTGCTCAATATTTTGGTTTCTTGGGGCACCTTAGTAACAGAGCTTATGGAATCTATCAACAAAGTGTTCTTCTTGAGTTCGTACAAAGTCATGAAATGGGCAGGTAGCTTCACGCTACAATCACGAGCTACTTCTCCAATGATTAATAGTAGGGAAATAACAGCAAATTCACCCACGGAAACCAGGAGAGCTCCACCAAACTCCTCCTCATTGTGGAATGTTCGTCCAACCCACAACCATGCTCCTATACTTAGGCTGGTCATTCCATACATGGGAGGAACGTCCAACAACATGCCCGGACGGACTTCAGTAGATGGGAGGACAGTAACTACGACCTTGATTTTGGCATTCTTAATGTATGCGCCTATGTCAGCCCAGGTGTCCCATTTCTTCACTATTTTCCCTCCTTCCTCCAACGTTAGCGCTGGGTTCTGAGAACTCTTATCAAATATTTCCGCGAACTCCTTTAAGCTGTTAAACGTGTATTGTTCTGCTTCTGGGGGGGGGGGGGGGGTTGCCATGCTTGTGCTAAAGATATAATATTATCTTTAAATTACCCGTGCCGTGTCGGTAGAAGAATGTCTGTCAAAATTTAATTACAATTACCTGTGTCAGTATGTCACCGATGACGATGTAACGAAATAGTGAGTCCACGTATTTCTCGGTATCTCGCGGAACCGATCCTCGACACCGTGTGAGTAGAAGAATGTTTGGTCAAAATGGTCGTTTTGAGAGTTTGTCTACTTTGTTTGTTATCTTTATCTTATGACATGAGGATGCGTCCGACTACAGTACCACTCGAGGACGAGTGGTGGTGCTGAGGAAAGGTCGAGTGTAGCGGCATGGTTTTATTGCTGCCCAGCCAGTAACGATCACTTTAGGCGGGAAACTTTAAAATACTTCCATAATTTTCCGCGAGGGGCTGAAAACGTGCTTGTATTTTTGAGGAATTTGTAACCCAATTTAATGAATTGAATAGTTTTTTTTAATTTGAATTTAATGAATTAACCCTTCATTAGTTTTGACAAATAATATGCCTCATGTTCTTCTAACCGGATCTCCAGGTAAATGTGCGTGATTAAAAAAAAGTTCGATACTTAATCTAAGCTTCTTCTTGCCAACAACAATGAATCGGAACGATGGTTTGGTGTGCTTTTAATAACATTGATACGGAACTAATTAGATTTATATAATTTATATAAATGCGTTCGAAAAACGTTTGTTTCGAAATTAGCTTTAAAATTTGTTCGCTAGATTTCGAGTGTTGAAAAACGCAGGACATATTTTACGAAAAGACGTTTCGTTTAATGATTTTAGTATAATTAGGTTGTGGAAAGACCACATTAGTACGCCGAGTGTGTGATAAATTGAAAGCCAAGGGTTTGCCTTTGAATGGCTTTTACACCGAAGAAGTTCGAGATGCTGGAAGGAGAACAGGCTTCGATATAGTCAGTCTTTCTGGCGAACGTAGAGTTTTAGCAAGGACAGGGTAAAAACTTTCCATTTTTGTCATTTACCGCTTTAAAGTGTGTCTAAAACTAGCTCTGGAGCGCCTAAAGTGGGCCAGTATTCTGTGAATGTTAAATCCTTTGAATCTATCGCCATACCTGCCCTGGAAGCTTCGGTAAATCTCCTTTTCTTAACCCTGTTAAACGCTATAAGCTGTTTAATTCGGTACTGTAGCCGACAGGCATCTTGGTAATCGATGAGATAGGCAAAATGGAGTTATTCAGCAGTTTGTTCCAATCCAATGTCCGAACTGCATTCCAGAATCCCAGTTTAATGATTTTGGCTACAATTCCTGTAGCTAAAGGTTATCCTTTACCTCTGGTAGAGCAGCTCCGCAGTCGACCAGATTGCACCATTATAACTGTAATACCTTAAAATATCTTAAAAAAGAAGGAAGTATTAAGCTTTCTTAAATAGGTTTCTCGAGAAAATCGCGATGTATTGCCCGACCAAATCTCAGCCAAATTTGTATAACGGATGGTCCTTTTTCACTTCTGAGGATACTTCTTCGGTTCTTCAGCGTCTTTATGGCTCCTTTTCTCAAATTTCTTCAGCCTATACTTCCTCTTCATCCTGCAAAACAAGGAACAAAAGAACACCGTTAGCGATTTTCTTTCAAATTCAAAGTTAGAAAGTTTACCTTTGTCGAAGACGAGGCTCAATAAAGTTCCGCTTCTGCAGTGACTTATACCGGTCCATTAGTAAATCACCTTCAGACTTCAATTCTCTCAAAGATCCGCATAATTCTTCACTCAATTGCAGCTAAAATAATGTAAAAACGCATATAATTAAAACGCAAGCTTAAGAATCGATCTCAACTACAAAAGAAAATTCACAGAAAATCGAATGAAAAAGTTCAATAAATTGAAACCGAGGCTTAAATACAATAGATACAGAATAAATACAATAAATTAGGAATTTTAATTCAACTTACATCCAAATCAGGTTCTTCGTATTTCACGCGACCTAAAGTCCTAGGCAGCAGTTCTTTCTCGACTTCTTTTTCCTTCTTCTTCACCAATTTCTCTTCCTGCAACTTCTCCCATACTTTAATCTCCTTCTTTATAGTCTTCAACCTTAAAAATAGTTTTTTTTTAAAGTTAATAATCCCTACCTTAAAATAAAAATAATATATTACCTGTAAATATCGTGCATACGCTGCTTCTCATCCTTCTCCTTTTCGCGTAACTGCTCCTGGCTTTTCATCACCTTCTCTTTACGACGTTGCTGTCTGGTTTTGCGCTCATTTTTGTTAGCAAGCGTTTCTGGCTCAACCAAATCAGTATCCTCTACGTTCTCTTCATCGGTATCTTCATCAAGACCTTGAATCATCTCAGACATAATCATTTCCTAAAAATCCCAAGTTAATTAGTTACATTTTCGCCTCTTTTTAATCGCTCGTTGTAATAGTACGTTAATTCTAGAACGTAAATGTTAATTTTCTAAATAATTATTTGAAGAAACTGTACCTCTCGTTCTGATTTCAAGACTTTCTTTAGCATTGGTCCTATCTGCCGGTTCATTCTCTGTTCCACGCGAACTTTTTCAGCTTCAACTGCATGGGCTTTCATCAATAACTCCTGGTGGTCTTCGAAAGTCGGATTGTACGACATTCCTAGCCAATATTTCGCTTTAAAACAACCGAAAAAAGCATTAAAACGCAAAATTCCGAACCTGGGTGAGGAAATTCCACCGCTTTTATCGCAGATTTGGTTCTCCTGTCGTCAGCTGGCATGGGAATGGGCCATTTTTTGGTTTGTTCCAAGATGTACTTCTTCATGCCGGGTTCCAAACCTGATTTCGCCACACCTTTGTCCCTTACAAACACTTCTTCGCCTTTAGCGCCCCACAAATCGAAGTTGAAATCGTTCCTAAGGCGTTCTGAAGGCTTTTTGTTGGCGTAAAACTCCTTATTCTTGGCAGATTGCTCCAAATATGAGGCCGCCCACTGAGGAATTTTGCCTGCTTCACGTAATTCGCGTTGCTTTTGTACTACGAGAGGATTGCGTCGCTCTGCGGGCAACCTGACGCGATTTCTACGGGAAAAAGAGCAGAATTATTGATAACTTTTACAATATGCAAGTCCATTTTACCGTTTTTTAACTGGGTCTGGAACGGCGGATTTAGATTCTAGACCTGCGAAACATTTGAGGGTTATCTTTTCATGGCGTCGTTTTCTGGTAGAGACTGGCAAGGTACTAGATTTGGGCTCAACAATGAATTCTTGGGGCTTTTCATCGATTACGAAGAGGCTTTCGCTCGGCCGCTCAGCAAATGGTGCTCTAGAATAAGAAGTTGTATAAGCTAGGAGGTCTAGAGAAGATTAAGTTGGGTTTGAAGTTACCCTAAACGCTGTTCTAAACGTTCTTCTTCCAAAAAAGCTTCGACGTCTTGGACGTCTGACGTGGTGCGCCATGCTTTCTTCTTGTGTTTCACGATACGTTTCTTCTTTTTCTGGGTTTTCTCCGTGGTTTCCGTTACTAACCAAGCCCCGAGTGTAGCCATAGTCTTTCTAGTTATAACAGAATTCATAATTAAGAGGAATACAAGCGCCAACGTACTTTTCTTACCTTATTTAGTCAAATATGTAACGCAGCACGAGCCCAGTAAACACACTTTCTAACTGTAGACTGTTCTGTTCGGGGGAGGGGCTAAAGAACGTTATCCGCCTCTCGAAAGCAAACTACGAATGGCTGAACCGAGAACCAAAATTCATGATTTTCTTTTTCAAATTTCGCGTAATATAATTCGTTCTTAGACTTGCTGACTACTGCAAGCAAAAAGAGTTTGGTTTTCATGGTTCCCTTCACGAGCAATTCTATTTTTGCCTGATCAAAAATTGACAATGTGTACTACGTACAGTAAGTACTCGTTTCAATTTGAAATCTCGATTTTGTAACAGCTGTTTTCGGTCCTTTGGATGGAAATTTTCGGTTACAGTTTCCTATTAAGTCAGTTCGATCTATTATGTGTCCTTCAACCGCCCAGACTTCAATGTACGTGTCTAATGGCGTTTTCCTTTGGGAAGCCTGGTGCAACACTTTTTGCCCTGAATGCCACAAATTCACTGTTGCAATAGTTATTTAGAAAATTTGTGGCATTCAGGGCAAAAAGTGTTGCACCAGGGTTCCCAAAGGAAAACGCCATAAGCGAAACCCGAACTCTGATGAACTTTATCACGTTATCGACGTTTTGTTCGTTATGAACTTTATCGACTCACGCTCAATTTAAAAAAAAGAAGGAAGGAAACGAGGCTCCAAGTTTTGATTAACTTAAAGTCACTAGATGAGTTTTCCGGATTGTATATATCTTCTGGAATGTTATTGACATTGCCGATTAATTAATCTTAAGGCACCTTAAGTATGTAATCAATGTTTTATGATAATGCTGTACCGCTTAGCGTTCCTTAGGAGCTAATAACAACAAACCATCGACCCTAAACGGAATCAAGGCGTATACACCTATACCGACTAAAGCGTCGGTCGTCCAAAGCCAACGTGAGGGAATTTATGCAGCGATATGGACTGTAGAGCGTATACTACCCATGTAGTTCACTCACATTAATATATTGCCATAACCACAAGGCACCGCCTTATGGGAGAAGTCCGTTTAACGGGATTTTGAGGCACATTCAGTAGTCATTGTCGTATGGACCGGTTTTGACATTCGCCTGCTTCCAAGCATTCTGTGTACGTTTACTGTCTTAAATTGTGTTTAAATCCCCCTTGAAGGATCCTAACAGATCAATTAAGGCCAGAAATCGAACAAAATGAACTGGGTATCTCGCACGATGCATAGGAAGCGCCTGTGGTGGTGTTGTGTTTCATTGTTGGCCTTTGTTTGTGTTTTGTTCTTCAAACATGAGGTGCCCGGCAACACTGTCGAGATCCCAAACCCTTGGTTGGACGCTTTCGGTTCACCCTTGAAAGAACACGGACAACTCATCCGAAACTACATGGAGGAAGGGGCGTGTCCAACGGAGATTTGGTTGGTTGAAGACCTTGGACGCCTGGGAAACAAATTCTTGGAATTCATAGGCGCTCGAGTGGTGACGACGTTACAAAAGAAAGAGTTGTTTGTCACTCAAGATTTTGCCAAATTTTTCGAAAGATATTTCACCGGACTTACTGCGACGATAATTAACGAAACCTATTTAGCTTCTCGTTGCAATACTTCCCGCCAAAAATGGAAACCCGTCTCACACGAGTACTTTGCCGACAAACAGCGCTTATTGGCTCCTTTGAACCATTCCTACGTGAAATTCGTTGGTAAATAGCTCCTAAAATTGATACTAGTTCTACAAGTGTATGTTCTATAAGGTTTAATGTATTTAAACAGGCTTTCCCTTGAACTTAACTGCGGTCACGTGGTCAGTTATGTTTCGACACCGAGAAGTGTTACTTAAGGAATTCCAGTTTAAAGACAAGTTCATGGAGCTCGTGGATTATCGGATTAAGCAGGTTACAAAAGGATTAAACTATTCGATTTTAATTGGAATCCATGTTCGTCGAACGGACTTTTACAACCACATGATTGAATTGTACGGCAAGGCCAGGATAGCTGGCGTCGATTATTTTGAGAGGGCCAAAGCCATCTATCGGTGAGGCCTTGCACTACATTGTTCATTCGGCATATTTGATTTGTTGTAAATTTTTTATTTATTTTTTTTAAATAGAGAGCGATATGGGAATCCGTTGTTTATGGTAATTAGCGATGATATTGCCTGGTGTGCAAGGAACATGCGAGCGCCAGATGTCGTGTTTCCTGGTAATTTTTACAGTTTTTACGGATCTAAAATGGTAAAAGAGCTTAACTTAAGGTTTGGTTCTTAGGTAGGGGTAATCAAGATGACCCTGGTTGGGATTTAGCATTACTGGCGTCATGTAAGCATCTCATTCTGACCTATGGAACTTTTGGAGTCACGGCTGCGTATTTCTCGGGAGGTAAACGGATTGCATTGTATCATTGCTTCTTCTTGAGTTTTAAAGTCGATCCGCGCCATCTAACGGGTGCATTGTCGACTGTATCATAGCTTTGTATATGCTGTATCTGATGTTTAACTATGCATGCTCTCGCTAGGTGACGTGATCATCGCGGATAATTTCACCGGAAGACCCAACGATTTGAATGAACGGATGAAAGCGAGTACATTGACACGCTGGACTTGGCTGCCGGTTAGCTAGTGAACAAAGGAGGAGGAAAAGAAGCATAAATCCACTTGGCTCGTAAATGTCAACCCAGACTTTCGGAAAAATTAAAGTTTTTATTACCCTACGCGTGTCACTTAAAAGAACTTGTTTCCTTCAGGGGGATGTAGTATGTGGATATCGTTATGGAGAAAAACAAATTCAGGGTGGTTTAAATCCACCTAACCCCCCCCCCCTGGGTTTTACAGGCCTGATAGGATATAAACTAGCTTCCACATACTTTTACTGAAGAATTCGCAAGTTAGTCTCTTTGTTAGTCTCGGAGGGATTTCTTAAAGCTCTTCACGATTAAAAGGGAAATATACACGAAACGAAGAAAAGCTTGTAAACCTTTAAAATGGTTTCTTTACCGCGTTCACTTCGGCAACGGAAATTTGTTTTCGGTGTTTCGTTGCTTGCAATTGCTTCAGTTCTTTTCTATTTCAACTCCATAGAATCCCGTCTAAGTGTCCAGGAACGTTGGATCGAAGATTTCGGTGTGTTGTTCAAAGAACGCCGGCAAACTGTGCAGAAAGTGGTGGATCATGGACCTTGTCCCAAAGAAATATGGCTGCTTGCAGATGCTGGTCGATTAGGCAATCGCTTCTTGGAATATATAGGCGCTCGAGTGCTGTCGATTATGCAAAACAGGGAGTTATGGATCGTTGACGGGTTGAATAACATTTTCGGTCGGTATTTCACGGGCAATACCGCAACGGTTATCAGCGAGAAGTATTTGCCTACTAGCCACGTATCCTGGAATATCATCTACCACTCGCATTTTGTCAACATGGAACGTTTTATTAAACCCATCGAGTATTCGCGTGCGAAAATCTTCGGTAATGCCTAAATAGTTCCATACCTTAAAGGCAATGTCCTAAGGCTCACGTTATACCTTAGCTTACTTATGGGAGTCATAGATGGCGCTGATATATTTGTTTTGTTTTATACGGGGCCTTAAAATTGTTAACAGAGAATTAAAAATAATTCACGATAATAAATTACGCCAAAATTAGATAAACGTACCATGTTAACGTCTACTCAATCTATATGTATGGCACTCATATAACACCATAGAATTGTGGATAACTACATTCTTCGTTTGATTTATGCATACAGGGTACCCACTTAATCTAACTTCGCTAACTTGGTCAATTGCATTCCGTCATCGACAGCTCTTACTAAGCGAATTTCGGTTTAAAAAGGCTGTTATGGCTCAGGTGCATGCCCGGATTGAGGAGGTTACAAAGGGGCGCAATTATTCGACGTTAATTGGAGTCCATGTGCGCCGTACGGACTTTTACAATCATATGACTGAACTGTACGGGAAGGCCAAGACGGCTGATAGGGATTACTTTGATAGAGCGAAAGCTATCTACCGGTAAGTTTTAGTTTTCCTGGCTGAAACTCCTTAAACAGTTTTTTTGTATTCATTTTTGTGCGTAGAGAACGTTACGGAAACCCTTTGTTTATGGTCATGAGCGATGACATACCCTGGTGTGAGAAACACTTGACAGCATCGGATGTAGTTTTTCCAGGTAATTGTACTTCAAAGATCCTTTAAAGTTACAACAGATGTATATTGACCGAAATGTATTGACTTTTGAATGGTAGGGAGTGGGATTCAAGGTGATCCTGGAGGGGATTTAGCAATCTTGGCATCATGCCAACACGTGATTTTAACTTATGGCACGTTTGGAATTACTGCCGCGTTCTTCTCGGGTGGTAAATATTGATTGGAATGAAGAAGATGGTTTAACTGTATTTATTTTGGCTTTATTTAATCATTTTTAGGTGATGTGATAATAGCGGATAATTTTACAGAACGTCCAAACGATCTGAACGAAGCATTGCGAGCCAGTAATTTGACTAATTGGACTTGGCTATCCGTTGGCAAGTGAATATGCGATTTGCGAAGAACGTGGCACCAATTATTTGATTTCTATTTCAAGTGATTCTTGAACATTTATTTGGATGAGTATTTTGGATGTGTTCTTCTTGACGTTTATAGTCCATCTCCGCCATCTAACGGGTGCATTGTCGACTATATTTTGGATATGGTTTGGAGTGGTTTGGATTTTGTAGTTCCGTAAGTGTTTTGAAGATGGAGTGAGTGAAGTTAATTGATCGATTGAAACGAGTTTAATTAAGTTGTTGTTTTCTGATTGGGTATTATTAAGTAAGCGAGTTAAGTTAAATAATCAAAAAGATATTCGCGTGTGGTTTTATTTCTGGTCCCGGGTTTAATAACTGTAATAAATAATGTACGCTTTGAGAACTGTTTAAATGCTAACTCCTAACCGTCCGCCTCTTCACACGTCATTAATCCTTCACACGGATTAAGCACGTCAAGCCACGCCTCCACACCTCACGTCTGTCCCCTAGCTCGCTTGCTCTACGCCTCACTTACTAAAAGACGTACTGTATCGCCGGAAACTATGTATTCTCCTTGATTTCCAAGCTGCAAAATCTAGTCTTTAGTCACGCGGGAGCATGAAACTTCCAAAGCCATGTAAACTGACATACTGTTGGCCTAGTCATCAATGAATCACTGATGGGAAATCCCGCTGAAAAGCTTAATCACTTAGGCTACGCCCCAACGCCGCGTGTCCTGCCAACCTTATCTTCCGCCACTCTGATACTATTTCCGCCGGCGGAGCCTCACCTTTTCTCGGAATACTTAGACAAACTAAATCTTTTTTTGTTTTTGCCTGATCTTGACCTTTTACTTGTTGAATTCTGATACAAACACTTAACGGTTAATCAACGGGCTTTGCAAGCTGAACTTCAACAGTGTTGTCATTGCGAAGCCACGAGTCTTGAGCTATTAAGGCAAATGTACGCTCACACGTGCATTCAAGGCATACATCCTTGCTTGTGGATAAACTTACTTACTTTAGTCCTGCTTCGACTGCCGCGAGAACTGAGTTAAGAAATCCATCGGTAGAGGGAAGATGATGGTGCTATAAATACAAACAAAAGGAATGTAAACAATGAACCTTTGGGCTTTTTCTTGTCTTTACCTGTTCTTTTCAGCGCTTATGGTATTCAAGGTCTAAAAAGGGGGGAGACAAGCATTGAATTTCGTATAGTCATGGTTGGTTTGGTAAGACTGAAAGTGTTTACTTGAAGATAACGCAGTTGGAGTGCCGCAGGCGATTCCGACATAACTTGGGCTGCTTCCTTGAGTGCCTTTGAGGCTTGAAACTCGCCTTCGGCTGCTATAACGTTAGCCCGCGCTTCACGGGCGGCTTCAGCTTCAGCCGCCATGGCTCGTTGCAATTGCATAGGTAAACTGACGTCTTTACTGTAATAATTCGAGGAAATTTTATTATTACTTCCAGCGCCAGAAAGGGAAGTTAAAGAATAGCTTACAGATCTACGCGCTCCACTTTAATGCCCCAAACGTCAGTGGCTTCATCCAAGATTGTCTTAAATGAAAGATAAATATTAAAATAAAATATATCTTTATTAAAATAAGATAAATATTAAAATAAAATATATCTTTATTAAAATAAAATAAATAATTTTAAATTGCCAAAATATTACCAATTAAATGTTACGCATAATAATCTACTTTTACACAACTTATTATTATGATTTCATTTTATTTTTATTATTATTACCTGCATTGCGGCGGAAAGGTTTTCGCGTTCACTAAGAATCTGTTGCAAGCTTTTAGTACCCAGAATATTGCGTATTGTGGTTTGCGCAATCAAGCGAGTGGATTGAGACGCGTTTTCCACATTGGTGATGGACATGGTAGCATTTGACACGCGGTAATACACGACCTGCGATTGTTGGTAATGCAAGCTTTAGTACTTAGTCAATACTTTTGTTAAAGATTACTGTCAACAACGTTATAAGTTGCCAAAACTTACCGCATCGACGCTGATGGTCACGCTATCCCTGGTCAATACCTAAGACAATCCGTGATTAATTAATCCGAGCTACACAAACTTAAAAATTGAATCAAAGGAAGTAAAAATCTCATAGTTATTAAGATTTCTGGGTTTCTGGTAATTACTTCTTGAGGAGGAATGTCAAAGACGCAAGTACGCAGATCGACTTTCGAGTAATCATCAATGCATGGCAGTATGAAGAAAAGACCTTTTGGGAAACATTTAAAATGATTTAAAATTGCTTGAAATTGATTAAGTGTTTGCGAAAGTGAAAATTGCTTTAAACTGATTAATTACCTGGTCCTTTGGCCCCGCCAGATAGTATACGTCCTAATCTGAATATAACTGCCCTTTCGTACTGTTGAACTACCTACAAAGATTGATCTGAAGTGTTGAATACTTTTTGACTTCTAAAAAAATGAAACAAACATTAAATACCTTGAAGCAAAAGAAAAGTGAAAAGGGCATGGTTACTATTACAATTAACCACGATATGATTGTTAGGAGCCATCCACAACATCCGTTACCGGTATCACCAGCATTTTGTCCTGTTGGTTTCAATGAATACGTTTCAATACATTTCAATACATTGAATTAATTTTGAATTAAAAACAGGACTTTAAATTGTAATTACCTGTTGGATGAGTCGCATTGTAAGCGTGAGCGTTTTGATCATGGCTGGACATGGTATTATAAGTACTGGCCCTTTTCGACTCAAGCAGAGGTAAACTGATCACTTCGGAAGCAATTTTTGAATAGACTTTTATTTCCCTGCTCTTCTAAGGATCTTTTGTGTCGCGTCTTATCGCGCTGGCTTTACTGCGCGTAGTGACGTACCCTTATCTGTTGCATTGGATTTCCATTTGGTTGCGGTGACGGAACATCCGTTGCAAAAATAATAAGTCCAACACGCATATCGCATACCGGATCGCTTCATCGATAGTACTCCATTATTTAGACGGAAATTCGCCTCAAGGGAAATTTTAGCTTAAAAAATTAACAAAATTGCTTTGAAGCAAAAACTAAATTTGACAAAATTTGTATTTAACATTTAAGCATTACAACACTAGATGTTGATCCTTAGTTTTCAATCTGACAGTTTCCAGAA
Source organism: Lepidurus arcticus (assembly GCA_003724045.1). Taxonomy (NCBI): domain Eukaryota; kingdom Metazoa; phylum Arthropoda; class Branchiopoda; order Notostraca; family Triopsidae; genus Lepidurus; species Lepidurus arcticus. Next base: position 57,179 of record RJJA01000083.1, read on the forward strand.
GGTTTAAAGATTCAATACAAAGGAAAATTTCTGAGGTATTATACGCGTTTTGAGCTAATCGTTCGAGTTCAAAAGGAAGTTTATCTGTTATCTCGACGTTATCAGTTTGATTGAAATTCCGCCCTTGTTATTGCATTGTACAGTACTTTGGAGAGCATATAGGGTATATAGATTAAATGTCAAAGCTGTTCGTCATTAGCTCGATGACGTAAATTTTTTGTATTAATTCTTCCGTATAGACTTTGGCTTTTATCGACACTTTGTCGAAAAATCCCCATTAACTATTAACTATGGTTGACATATTTCCCACTCTACGTCATCCTGCTCATCCACGCTTCAATAAGGTAATGAATAAAAGATCCTATAAAAAGTTAATAAAGTTCACATTTGTGACGTCAAGGTAATCCATAACGTGACCGAAGTCCCCCTCCTCTTGTCCATACCCTATCTTGTATTTAAACATCCTGGGACGCTTTTGTTAAACTCGCAGGCTCGTTTAAATATTGATTCTTGAGAAAATTCAACTCCCTTGGTATATACTAACTTCCTTTCTTGTCAAATTCAACCGTCTACGGATAGTTCGTTAGTTAGCGCATCATGTAGATTAGTCATATTGTAATTATGTTAGCCTATAAAAGCTGGGAGAAGGGTCTGCGAAAGCTTGCATTCCAAAGAATGTTGTTTACCTTTAATTAAATTTCGGAATTATGAGAATTTTGACCTACTGTAGTGGGGGTAGTAAATATTAAAATTTGAGCCTAGTTTAGAGTCTTATGTAGCTTAATCAATACAATTGTATTAATTAATTAACAATAAATAATAATTAGGCGGTTGCTCCATTCAGCCCCAATAATTCTTCAGAATTTTGGTCACGCGGCATGTACCCGTAAATCATTTTCATTACAAAAGACTCGCTAACGATGAAGGAATAGCTTAGTTGTCACAATATATGATAATCTTGTGTCTAACATAAACTTTCATGTGATTGTAAAATAATAAAAAGTTGTATTCTACTTTTACCAAAGTACCTAAGGTACACGCTTTTAGAAAGATATGTAAGAGTGTGGATTTATCTATAGCTGCCTTTATTCCACGCATCGGAGTAAGTATTTAACTTACGAATTTTAAGTTATGTATTCAACTGGGCCTGAAGGGCTGATCGGAAATGAATTTACAAAGGTGGACTGGGAACAGCCTGGACTAGGTTGGTCTAGATCGGGTTGAGTATGGACTGGACGATCAGAAATTAAGGAGATATTAAGCAATTAGGTACAGGAACACGAGGTCTAGATTTGGGCACGGACACGGAACACGAGGGCGAGATAAGTTCAGAGTTGCGGACGTGGGTTGTGGATTGCGAATTCGGTTTGGTCTGATCTCCGAGAGTCAGCTGGTTGTCGTAGTTTGGGACAGGAAAAGGACGCTTTCACACAGATACGACGTATTTTCGTTTTTCTATAGGACTCGTGTAAATCCTTTCTGTTCCCCTTGAAGCCGAAGGCAATACCAAGTTCTAACGTGTAGAATTCCAAAAGCAACAACGATCGATGACACGAAGGCAATATAAGGCATTCTCTCGTCTCGTTCTGTTCAGTTTCAAACTTTGGGGCCAAGTGAACAGTTATAGCCGTGAACCAGACTCTGTGGACTTTAAGGTGAAGTGGAATCCAAGGTAACGCTAAATCCAAACCTTTCTTAGATGTATGCTTAATTATGTCAGAATTATATTAAGCTTAACATGTTATTATGTGAATTAGAACGCAAGATTTGCTTGACCATGGCAAGGCAATCTTCCCAGAACTGATCATTCCAAGGATCTGCTACGACTTTGGCAAGGATGGAGCTGCCAATTCGAGTTTGGTACCAATCGGTCGTTACTATTACTATTATACTAACTATTATTACTATATTTGTTATTTAGAGTTTTAACGCAATAAAGTATTATCTTGTATCTCCCAACAGCTATATGGGTCGCCTGCGCACTTCACTATGGTACTTCTCCCAACGCTATTTCTGCCGAAGACATTCCTCGTCTTCGGGGAATCGTGGGAACCACGCCGGTTTGACATTCCTCGTCAAACCGGCGTGGTTCCCAAGATTCCCTAACGACCTGCTTCAAGACCTGTCAACGTTATCTAGAACGCTGTCGAATGAATCTTCTTGAAACGACAAAGAGCAACTGTCTCTCCTTGTTTCAGGAGAAGAAAGTCGCGATGAAGTTTCCCAGTGTAAGCCCAATGTGTATGTATTGTGACTTTACATCCACTTCTTCTTGAGGTACCAAAAATTCCTGCATCGAACAATCGAGCTGTCCCAAGCTCGAGTTGGTAGCTTCATCGGCGCTAAAATCGTAGCAAATCTTGGGAATCATCTGCTCAGAGTTCTTGGATTGCCTTGCCATGGTTGTTTCCAGACAAATCTCCTGTTCTAGTTCACGAAATCAGAAGTTTCACTTAATAAGACATAGTTAAGTATGCATATCTAAGAAAGGTTTGGATTTCACGTTACCTTGGAATCCACAGGGGTTTGATTCACGTCTAACTATGTTCACTTGTAAATGTAATAAGACGTAATACATTATATATCTTGCAAAGGTTTGGCTTTAAACATTACCTTGGAATCAACAGGAGATTGAAGAGTTTTACAAAGGACGTAGCTATAATATCGACAGCCTCGGATGTCGTTTTTCTTATTGGTAAAATAAAACAAGTAAGTTCAATAATTGAAAATGGCGTTATTGTAGCGGTTCGCTAGTCTAGCGGTATAGGGAATTCGGGCTAGCGGCGGTAGTCCAGGAATAGAGCCGTAGAGTTTGCGCGCGAGAGGGCAGACTTGAGGTGTGGAGGCGTGGCAAACGTACGGAGGGTACGCGAGCCGTGATTTCAAGTTTGTGAAGCGGCGGACCATTGAACATGAACATCTAAACATTTTACAAAGTTAAAATTATGTAATTAAAATTATTAACCCAGGGTCAGAATTGAAACAAACGCGACAGTATGCGAACCAGAGACTGATAAAAAACAACAACTTGAAAACGGACCGTGAACCCCACGCTACCTAGTGAGTTGATTGCTCTCTCGATCTGCCCATATTCACTACTCGGGGGAAAACATCAACATGGGTCGGAAACATTGACATTCGGTGTTGTGTTGCAAGTTAATGTATGATAGACCCTGAAACCTGCATATTAATCAACTATCATGGAAGATTTAAACTCCCAGGCGTTGTTAGCTAGTTCAGGAAATGGTCAACGTTTCCTAAAAAGGTTTCTTTGTATTTTAATTCCATTTTTTTCTATCGCTGAAGTCTAATCTTGATTTCCTTTTTTCCATATTCCGATTCACTCCCAATGCAAACTAGGCGTGTCCGATTAGACTCTGTTGACGTACATCCGGTAGACAAGGCAATAGTCGTCTCTTACGAGCTGGAAGCTACGGTTTTATCGGAAGAAGGCGAGCCTTTAGTAGGCGAAAAAAAAGTAAAATTTTCAACTAACTATTTTACTTTAAAAACAGTAAAAAAGTATCTATTCTATCCCAGGATTGTCAAAAAGTGATCCGTCTAAGAAGTCTCGGACCCCACACCGATGTCCATGCCTTGGCACGCGAAGTCGTCTCCCGTTGTCGTCTTTTGGATCCGAGCAAATTACCTGAATTAGAGCAACTCCTCCATTACCTGCAAATGAGGCCCCAGCCTCGAACGAGCGCTTCGGGTCCACTAAGAAGAGCAGCTAGTCAAGCCGATCTAACCTTGACGCCTGATCCTGAACCAGAAAGCAACGTTTCTTCACCTTCATCCATCTGCGAGATCGAAAGATACCGGGAATTGCTCTACGAAGAAGGAACCTTGCAAATGGAAGGGGCTACCCATCTCTGGCGCTTGGCCCAAGACCAGCAATTCCTTCAAGAAATCGCTGACAATGGTAAAGCTCAGACAAACTTAAAAAAATTCATAATTTCCCTTACTTCTCTTATGTTTTCTACACTAATTAAAGTGTTTTTTGTATATAATCATTAATCTATTGTCTTTGTTGTCGTAGAACCTTTGCTGTTGGGAGTGGTGAGAGTTTTACGCGAATCAGGCATTCGAAATCCTAGTCTTGCGATGACACTGTGCGGAATGTTAAGGTGTCTGGCGGCGTTTACGAACTTCCATCCGCAGTTGCTTCATCTAAAAGCGGGAACGCTCTTCATGGATCTGGTCGAGGGCTGTCTAGTCCGTCTAACGCAACTGCAAACCAATGCTGCGAAAGACAAGAAGGTAGAATTGGCGGCTTTGCAGCTTCTCAAGTTGATCAGAAGTAAAATTTCAGTTATTTATTCATGAGCATTTAAATCTTATTGTTTTTTCGCTCTAGTTTGTTTCCATTGCTTAATGCATTTATCTGAAATCCCTGGGGTGGAAGTTAAGATGGTGAAAAGAGGCTTAATCACGCTTTTGTGTGAGAGTTTGGACAAGGAGCGACATTTCAAAACCGGAAAGGAGAAGATTGTCACCCCTATTTGCTTAACTTTGTTAAGACAGTTAGCTGTGCATAAAGAAAACCTGCCTTTAATGGTAAAAATGCTTAACACAATCTTAATAATTGTAAAATCCGTTAAAAACACTAAGAAAATTTCTTTATAAATTTCACAAAATTTCAGAAAAATTTCGGAAAAGTTCACAAAAATTGAAAATGCTTTACAAAATCTTAACAATTATAAAATCTGTTATAAAAATTAAGAATATTTCAAAATTCTCAATAAATTCCTGAAAATTTCAGAAAAATTAAGACATTTTTCAGAAAATTCCGCACAACGTTTATAATGTTACACAACATTAACATATTTTCTTTGTTTTAGGCGAAAGATGGATTGTTGGACCATGTTTTACCCTTATTGGCCGCCAGCATCATGTCCAGCAGCTCGTCCCAACGCTCTCTAACGGACCTTTGTTTACGCGTCTTGTACAATCTGTCATTCCACACCGGATTCCGGACGTCGATGATGCAAATGGGCTTAACTCATTTGCTCAACACTGCCTTACAACATTCCCTATCCGCGGGGGCTAGTTTGGACTCTTCGGGTTCGCTTTTGCTGCCGCTGCTCTACCAATGCAGCGTGGATGATCGCGGCAGAGCGTCTTTAGCCCGTGCTGGCATCACTACCCACCTGCGAGGCTACTTGCTCACCGAATTCCAGAAGAAACCTTCATCGGAAGGCGAACCGGTCCTTTTAGCCGCACTTTTCGTCAATTTGTGCTGTTATTCCAGCGCTGCGACTTCACTTTGTGCTGCTCCGCTGCTCTCCCAAGCGTTAGCCTACGCTCTACGCCACCAAGACGCTACTTTCTTAAAAGGAATCAGGAATGGCGCGATCACTCCTTCATTAGCGCTGCAAATCGTGGTAAAATCATGGAATACGCAAAGATTATAAGCTTTTTCTGGAGTTTATTACCCAAAATTTGTCTTTAGGAAGCTGATAATGGACCGCAGTTGGTCTCGGAATTGGTCCGAACCCTCCACACGGTCTCAAATGAAGCCTGGCTGGTCGAAGCAGTCGCTTTATTAGCGTCTTTAAGAGACAATGATAAACCAGCGAGTTTTTTGGTCCCTTGGAATGATCTATTTGAACAACAAGGCATGTCTGCTTGGATCACACAAAGACTCCAGCCTGGTAACTTGATTAAATCGATATTTTTCGTACTAATTCATGGTTTTATTCTACTTTGTGAGGATTATTTATGTACTTTATATTATTTATTTACCAGGGCTACATTTTAGTTTACCAGTTTTAAATTTTTTTCGTTTTTAGGTTGCGTAGATGATGATCTGCTTTTGTCGGTTTTGATCTGGCTGGGATCGTTGTGTGCATTTGAAGATACTTGTAAGGTACTACTGGAAGCTGACGTATGCAAAGCTTTGGAGCCATTGTTGCATGGTAAAACCTGAATATCTTACGAATTTTTGTATTAAATTGTGATTTGTTTGCTAATTTTTTGTTAATTTAATTTTTATGTCGTAGCGAAACAAGAAGATGACGAAATTGTACTACAAGTGCTCTATATTATCTACCAAGCTTCGAAGTATAGTCTTGAAGTGGATTATCTTATTGGACAATCACGTAATTAAACATATTAAAATAATATTATATTATCTTAAAAAAAATCTAATAATTCTTATCTTTCTATAGAATTGGGGTCGTATTTATTGGATCTTATGCATGATAAGAATACGGCCATAAGAACAGTTTGCGAGGCAGCTTTGGAACTTTTAGGGGTAATGTTGTTTAAAAATTCTAAAGGAGTTTTCTAAGAATTATCTTTTTCCCCCCCTAGGAACATGATCATGGCTGGGCAACGAAAGTACGTGAAGAGCGTTTCAGATGGCATAACGCTCAATGGTTGGAAGCTGTAGCTACTGGCCAGAGTCAGTTTGGAGGACCAGATGATGACAGCGAATACCTTTTTGGCGTGCAAGAAAGCGATTGGCTGGGAGTCGAACATGAGCATTCAGCTTCTGCTTCTGACGCTGCTTCGAGCATTGGTAATCCCCTTTTTGCGAAAAAAAAATAATATTTTTGACATTATTTAAACAAAAAATTCTTCGAAAATTCAACTCGTTTTCAACTTACTTTGTAGGATCGCCTGAAGGATCAGTGGATTTGTGGGCAGCTGGCAATTCGGATCGGTTAACGCCCACTTCGTATCGATATTAAGCCCAAAGTGGCATAAATGACTCTTATGGAATTTTGTAAATTTTGTTATCGAGTTCTTTTTTTTTAACGATTTTTTTAATTGCGTTATTCAGTTTTTAAACCAAAGTCACGTGGTTCCTGCCTTTCTAATTCGCACCCGCTTTTACTTGTGATACGTGGATCTCAATTGCAACTTCATTACAAGTTTCGTGTATTGGACGGACCGTTCTTTTTTAAGTATTTTCACGATTAAACATAGTTAGCTGGGTATTATTATGGTATTTTTTTTATCTTTCCCTTTATCACCGTCACCCTAATATGAAACAAGGAGCAAAAGGTGTCAGGATTGGTGAGATCACAGGAGTAAAAGGCAGAGCGCAAATGTTTTTCAAATCCAAAAACAATTACTAAAATTAGTAACTAAATTAATACTCAATTTAAAACACTACATGCGGATAATACTAATGCTAATACAATAGCAGCAGGTTGCTATAGAAACTGGGTCTGGATCAATTTTTTTGGTATAGAATTGATGGAATTGCTGCGTAATTAAGCTTCTCTTTAATATTCTCATCGTTTTAACATTCTAATCCTCCAGTTCTTCGGTTCTGTTGCGAATTGCCATGGAAACCACTTCCAAACTCGCTAAATCCAACTCTTGGATCAAGCACAACGTAGCCATCAACAAGTTACTACCCTAAAAACCATAAATTTAGCTTCATTTTCATAATTTTGAGTAAATTTTTAGTTTGTTTACTCGATTTCGTGGTCTAGAATGTACACTCCTGGAAGGACTCACTCGTTCGTGGCCAAGGGGCGTGGTCGCAGTCATTTGGGGCGTTCCTGGATGCGTCCAACCCCAAGAATGTCCATTCGCATTTGGCTGCGAGGGTAGATAACCCTGTTGGACCTGCTGTCCATACTCGGGCCAAGCGGCTGGATTGACATAGGGAGGCTCAGGGGGCGTGGCTTTGCCTGGCCCACTTTGAACGTAATGATAAGGCGGTTCGCCTGCCACGCTGTGTCGACCTGGATTGCGTGGTCGGCTAGGACCCGTCATTGATGAACTAGACGACGACGAAGGTGACGTAATCATTCCAGGAACAGGACTAAAAGATCATATTTCATATTTAGATTTTTTTTTTTTTTAATACTGAATTGGGCATCGCTGGTCAGAGGAGTGCATAGTGGAAGAATCTTCGCGTATTACAGCCGGGGTTAATACTTCCGTCCGGCGCCAAACATCCGCCTAAATGAATTGGTAATACATTGTTAATTTACTTTTAAAAGATAATTTTTAGATAATTTTTGGAGAAGTTGCCAGACCTCTTGAGTGCTTGAATTGCTAGACCTTCGTGAATGGGAAGGGGCGTAGGTCTCTTCAGGAGAGATTTGATTATTGTTGTACGCGTTGTGGCTAGTATGGGCGACCACGGGGGAAACCGCAGCCTGAGCTAAACTGCTCCTCCGGCTCGAACTTTCCTGTTATGAGACCAAATAAATCATCAAAAACTTAGGAAAAAATCGGACATTATTAATAAAATATTAGGAAAATTAAACAAAAATTAGAAAAATGAGTGAAAAAGAGAAGAATTTCAGAAAATAAACACACGAAACTTACAGGAATTGACGTTTTGCGTTCTGGCTCACTTTGGACAGGAGGAAGGTTGGTTATTATTGGTTGTTGTAGTACTGGTGATGTAATTAGAGGTGAAGTAACGGGCGTTGGTTGTTTAGCTACTGATACTGGTTGTGGCATTGGAATATACTCTTCTTCTTCCGGATCCGGAAGGGTTAATTCTAGGCCTGTTTTGAGAGCGTCTTTAATCTCTTCTGGTTGCACTGTCACGTCATCTAAGCGTTGGAGTTGAGGTAAAGCTCTTAAAACGCTGTAGCGGTAACTAAAAACCATAACCAAAGTGAATTACATTAAAGTTACACTAAAGAACGGCGTTAAGCTTTAAAATAAAGGTATTTTACCCGGGAGTATCTGCACAGGGGTTGTCTGCCAACCAGAGGTTTTGCAAATGCGGCAAGTCTTTGAGGTAGCAAACATCTCTAAGGTCTTGAATACAGTTTTTACGAATGTAGAGCTCCTTTAACTGAAGACAGCTCTGGAAAGGCTCCAGTGTGGATATGTTGTTGACACTATACAAGAAGAGTATAATTAATTAAAATATATAAAAAATTCCGTTGAATAATGCGTCAACTGCCTGTCCTTGACGTTAACTGATTTGATTGAAAGATTAGAGTGGCAGTGAAATACAAACCGGACCTGAGAGAAAGTACTTCCACATTTCTCATGTAGCGAATTATGCCAACATCTGATAGCTCACTTCCCCTACAACAAAAAGATAATACGGTTACAGTGGATGCTTATTGGAATAAATGGAAATAGAAAGTTTTACCAGCAGTTGAGCTTCTTAATGGCTTTCAAATCAGACTGTCGAGTTCGCGCCACAATCATTTCTTCAGTTAATTTGGTCATTTTTCGTAGCTGGGAACTTGTTTACCATGCAGTTTATAAGGTAGAGTTGATCCACTTTGCGACTATTTCAGGAAATAAAATACAGCAAAGCAACAAACGAAAAAAATTAAAGGAAAAAAGGGCGGAGCTAAGAGAGCTCTCTAGTGGTTTGGGAGTGAAAAGCCGTAAGCAAAACAATCTAAACCACGTGTGAATTAGAGTGAAGATAATGAGGGGAATAATTGAGTGAATTAAGCTTCTGTCATGTTGTTATTCAGAAGAGGTTAAAAAGTAGTTTAGGACTTTATTTCAAGAGTTTTAGCCTTCTGCTAAAGCTGCTAGGGCGAAACAAGCGAGTTCTGACGTCATCAATTCCCAAAATTCAAAAGCAGTGATATGACAAATCTTTGAAATAAGCTTAGGATAATTCTTTAAATTAAGCTTCGTACGATGTTACAATGTTTCCGAATAAAAGTACATTAATTATGCTGACATAAAGCAATTGTAGTCATGTTAGCCTATAACGCTGGGAGAAGAGGCTTCAAAAGCTTACATTCCTATGAATTTGGTTTTCCCTAATTACATTTCAAATGCATGCTTTTAACCTATGAAAGGAGGTAAGAAATAGTACAATTTCGGCACAGTTTATGGTCTTTTGTAGCCTAACCTGTGCTACTTTATTCATACGGCGTTTGTTCCTTTCAGCCCCACCACTGCCTCAGAATTTTGGTCACGCAGCTTGTACCCGTAAATCGTTTTCATTATGAAGACCCGCTAACGACGAAGGAATGGCTTAGGCCTAACAATATCGGAGAATCTAGCCTTTAGATGTCTAAGCTTTCGCGTAAGTCTAAAAGAATGTTAAAAAATAAACAAATACTTTTACACAAAGAATCACGTACCCGCTTTTTTAAAAAATAATACAAGGTTTTCATATGGGGGTTCTATGGGACTTGCCTAAATCCTGTCTTTCCCTTTGAAGCCGAAGGCAATACCAAGTTCTACCGTGTAAAAGTCCCAAAGCAACACGATCGATAACACGAAGGCAACGGAATCCAAACATTCTCTAATCTCGTTCGGTTCAGTTTCAAAGTGTGTAGGCAAGTGAACAGTTGGACGAGAACAAACCCCTGTGGATTCCAAGGTAACGTGAAATCCAAACCTTTCTTAGATATGCATACTTAACTATGTCTTATTAAGTGAAACTTCTGATTTCGTGAACTAGAACAGGAGATTTGTCTGGAAACAACCATGGCAAGGCAATCCAAGAACTCTGAGCGGATGATTCCCAAGATTTGCTGCGATTTTAGCGGGGATGAAGCTACCAACTCGAGTTTGGGACAGCTCGATCGTTCGATGCAGGAAATTTTGGTACCTCAAGAAGGAGTGGAGGTAAAGCCACAACGCTCCAATACTTACACATTGGGCCCTTCCCATTGGGATACTTCACCGCGACTTTCTTCTCCTGAAACAACAAGGAGAGACAGTTGCTCATTGTCGATTCAAGAAGATTTACTCGACAACTTCCTACCTAACGTTGACGTATACCTAACCCCGAGTATTGCACCGGGTAAGCACACAAAATATAGGTCCCCACATCTACCGAGGCTCGACTTTTCTTCACTCTTGTCGCCCGAAGGAATAGAAGATCGTGAGGATTTTATAAAGATTATAGAAAGTGACATTGTTGATGACCCGGGACCAGGGACCCCTACCGAGGCCAATCCAAACGATGTTTTGGAATGCGCCCAGCAATGCCAACTTGCAAAGTAAGCTCTCGAATTCATTTCTAACCGTTTCATTAGTACTATTATTACTATTTAGAGTTTTAACGCAATAATGCAATATAACTTGTATCTCCCAACAGCTATGGGTCGCCTGCAAAAGTACCGAGAGACTCCAAAGTACCCAGGGAGAAGTACCCGACGCCTCACCCTAAGGCTATGCAGAAACCTTTGAAGTCTTTGTCAACTGCCTCGTCAACACTTGCATTAAACCTAGATGATACATACGATTTACGTCCCAGCCATAACTCCATTGACTCTGATATTGGAATTGACCGGTTAGTATCCGCATATTACTCTTCTAAACCAAAAAGAAGCTTAATACCTTTCTAATTTATGTCTGTTTTCTTTAATTTCCAGTTGTCAGAGCGCACTTGGTTTCAACAATACCAAATTTTCGTTCACGACGAGGTCCACACCGGATATTTCCAAAGCTGGTCGTTCTCAACCAAGGAAAGTCATTACCAAGTACCCTAAATCTAATTACTCGCACGTGAAGAGCAAAGTGAAGCAATACAAGGAGGAACTGGACCGATTATGCCCAGTACCCAAAACTTCAAAGTCTCAACCTTCTCAAACCACCTCTACCACCTCAGTCAATACTTCCGAACCTGGTTCGAATCGCGGTACTTCTCCCAAAGCTATTTCTGCCGGTGACATTCCTCGTCAAACCGGCGTGATTCCCAAGATTCCCCAACAACCTGCTTCAAGACCGGGTACCCTGGACCAACCTACCCAAGGCAATACCCGTATTGCCGCGCATTCCACCTCCCCAGTCAATCCTAATTCTACCGACCGAGTTCAACGCAGTTCCTCAAGCAGTTTTGACGCGCTAACCCAGAAACTATGGGACAGGGTCGACCTGCTAACCAAAGAAAAGCGTGTCTACAAAGATCAATTGGAGTCACTCGAAAAGCAATTCACCACGCTAGAAAATTACACGAAAGGCTTGGAAGAAGCGTATTATGCGAAGAAATGTCCGGTTTGTGAGTCGAAAAAGCAAGTATGCGAAGTTTTCGCAGCAGCATTGCACGGATCGGGACGGCGAACTTCGACCTCCTCGACCGGGACCAATTGGATCGACAGCTCCGCATCAGAAGACACCGAGCCTTCCCAAAACCCTAATAGTAACGAATTTAAGGTGGATGAGCCGAGTACATCTTATCATGGAATGCCTGCTCGTGGTACTGCACTTTACGAAGAAGGCAATACCGACAATCCAGATTCCTTAGCTTCCTCCACGCAGCTCATGTACCAGCCTGGACCTTCCACAGAGCACGGAATACCGTCTGTGACCCACAAGCCTTCGGTAGTTATGGGCACGCGCCACATGCTCTCCAAGTCTAGGAAGTCCAAAGCGTGTCCTACCGTCTCCGATCAAGAACGAGAACTGGACCGAGCTGCAGAAATAGCATTCGGTCCCCTACCACTGCCAGTTAGACCAAGTCCTGCACAACTACCTATGGACAACGCAGGAATGGACGCCGCCATGGCCATATTGCAAGTTTCAGGTTCAACTGAGGTAGTAGAGCCACCTAGTCGACAACTTTCAGTGATTGACATCAGCGACGACGACGGGGAGTTTCCGAAACACCTTAGTAGGCTGATTTGGAAAGCCGGGTTCTTCCTCAACAAAACGGCGACCGGTCTTTTGCCAGAAGTCCAACCAGCGCTCAACTTAGACCAAAAGGACAAGTTTGTGGCCCAAAGAAAATCCAGGACGGAACAGACCAAAGTAGACGCGTTGTCCAAATTAGCAAGGCGAAAGAAGAAAACAGCCCTCAAGTCGACCTCTACTCTAGCGTCCGAATCTTCAAGTGTGGCGTCCATGTTTAGCGCGCGGTTCCGAGCGCCTTCTCGACCATCCAAGAATCGGCGTCGCTCCAAGTCTTGCGAGCGATTACCGTAAGTTCTTATTTACAAACCCTAACAATATTTTGTTATGTACTTCGTAAATATCTTAAACCATAACTAACATTTCTAATTTCCTCAACCACCATTTCCTTCGCCTTTCTTTTGTTTACATCTGGTGACATCTATGTGTAGTTCAACTAACAAATACCAGGTGGGCAACGGCTTTTTCAAAATTAAACGTTCGTTAAGCGTTTGGTTATAATACTTCTTTGCTTTTCCATAGGACGTCCGAGTATTGATGGAGTTTTTAGAAGTGGCTCAACTGTTAAGCGGGTCTTTAGCTGCCAAGTCCAAAGCCCTGTCTTTCGTGATGGGAAAAGACGTTAAGTTTTTAAGATCATTGCGTGACAGTTAATGACCGAGCAATTAAGCCTCTATTGTCCGAGACACTTGCAGCATTTTCATTGTTTACTTTGTGGGTAATAATTTAGTTAATTGAATTTAATAATGGTGCGTTGTAAATTGTAAACATACTTTGTATGTTGTTATAATACCTCCCATTTTGGAACTTTATAATAAAACAATGCAAGTCCTTGCCTTAAATTGATAAAAAACCAATTTTATTCTGGATACCAGCAGTCTATTTCAGTGAATTTATAACTTAGGCCAGCAAAAATACCTGTTGACAACTCAAATTTTGAAAATTAACTGTTTCACTTACTGCACATTCAAATTTACCGCCAAAAGTGTCCCGCCCGAAATCCCTAGAATAGACGCTAGGCCGGAGTAACGCGTCAAGTCCGGGCAAGTGGAAGTTATCAGCGATCAACGGGTAATGGGCAGATAGTGGGGCTGTAAACCATAATTGTATTTTTCTATGCAACTTTCATGGTTTTCATGTTAAAATCTACTTAAATTATGACAGTCCGATTCGTTTTGTCAATGTCATTTAGCAACTTAGCCAATAAGTTCATATTTTAGCCCAAAAGATGGCGTTCGAAGCGTTGAAGCCTCCATTGTTTGACATGTTGTAGGCAGACTGTTTGGTGTATTGAGACTAAAAACTCTAAGATTGGCGGTTTAAGGACTAGTTTAAAGCTCGGGTAATGCAGCACAGTTAAAGATTCTAACAACTGCCTTTTGAAGCCTCGCTAAATCAGGTAAACCCGATATCTTCTTCTTCCTCTTCTTCGTCGGGGTAAACGCCCATATCTTCAGCCCATTGTAAAGTTTCTGGCGGAGGTGTAGGGGGCATTGGAATCGCTGGCTCGGGTCTCGCTGGTGGCAATACCAAGGCTTCCGCAATCTTATATATTTCATCCACACTCTAGACCAATAGGTAAATTCAAAATAAGCTTCAGGAAGTTCTTTAGATTTATGTACACATTGTTTACCTCTACGTGTTCCAGCATATTCCACAAAGGTTCACTAGCAAGGTTTGTGTGCATTGCAGGGTTAATTTCTGGCAACTGAACTGCAGAATTTGGGCTTGAAATTGATGCAGCCGCATCTTTTTTAAGAATCGTGATACTTTTACTGGCTAATTTGGCATCTTCTTGCGAACGGCTATGATCCCTGGAAATAGTAGAATTTCTGGATTCAGTCTTGAGTGTTGAAGAAGTTGAAGCATCTGTCTCGCTTAGTAACAATGTTTCACAACTACGAGGTGAGGTTTTCATTTTGGTTGAGGATTTCTTCCGCATTTTCGCCTTCTCATAGGATTTCTTGCGAGACGGGGCCACAACTGTCGGGTCGGCCTTAGGCACTTCTTTAACCTGTTTAAAAACCCACCCACGTGAGGGAGAGAAACATTATGTTAGTCGGTAATTAGCAGAGGTAATACTGTAATTATACCTTTCGCTCTTCCATGCGTTCTTGCAAACTGGAGATGGAAGCCTCTTGCAAAAGTCGCTGGAGTTGTTCCATATAATTACGGTCCGTAATTACCAACTCATCAACAGACGTAATGGACCGCGAGCGGTTACGATGGGTGGAACTAACCATGTTTAATCGTGTCAGAGAGTCAGTTGAGAAATCAGATTATAGTGCACATGTTCTTGCCATAGGCATCCCAAACTGGCTAATTACTGATCTACTTATCTAGCTTTGACCATTTTTCGCTAAACTTTCTGCAGCCTAACATCCATTACTCAGATTCTACTGTCATCACGTTAAACATGATTAACAAGAAAATTACAATAAATTATTGGCAAAGTTTAAATAAATAAATGAACAAATACCTAGTAAAAATTGTATCTTCCATAGAAAGCCAATAGGGATTTCCATTGCTATATTTTCATTATTGGCGTGTTTAAGAATGTTGCCTGTTGTTGGGAAGCAAATGCGTTGGAGAGTAATTCATTATTGCCAACAATGAACTTTTTCTTCGCGGCATCGCATGATCACCGTAACTGCTGTCCTGCCGGGCCGAGATCCGCACCTGAGAGCCTTTGGCAAGTTTCGGTTCGGCTTCGCAGCGAAAAGCCCATCCCTGGTAATCGCACCGCGCGAGGCGGTTCCGACTATGCGGATCAGGCTTGCGGCATGGGTACAGCAGAGCCCGCATGTCACGGCGCGAAGAAAAGTTCAATCTTTTGTAATTGAGCGTGTAAATTAACCAAAGCTCTTACAAACTTGTTTGAGCATTCAAAAGAAAGATAATGACGTAGTCCCTATGAAAGGGGGGATCGATTTTGGATGCATTCGTAGGTAAAGGCGCTAGCTCTTCGGCAAGCTGTCCCCCCATGCTTTAAGGATGGGGAAATTCGGAATTTGGCGTATAAAAAGTATACTCAAACTACGTCATAGTTGCAGATCGTTTTACGTCAGCAGAAGTAAACAAACAGCCAATTCAAGAATGGGCACATGGGACGCTATTGATTTATACATTTATACCTTTATAATGCGAAGAATCGATTTAAAACAAAAATGAAATATGAATGGGTTTCCCCCGTGTTTGTTACGTTATCTTCGCAGCCTAAAACAAAACTCGATGCAGTAGCGAAAACAGTAAATGGCGGCTCCAACGCCAACTTGGGAACGACAAGAAACGAACTATCGCTAGAAGTCACGCTACATGCTTAAACTCTTGTTGTACGTGTTATCAGAGCCCTTGGAAAACTTTTGCCTGGGGGTCAAGCAGCGAAAAAAGCTATGCAGAAAACTGTCTAGCTGTTACAAGAATCTTTTAGTCCTGCACGCAAGACCTAATTTACGACCGCACAATTTGTGTGCCAACACGTAACCGCTGTCAAAACAACGCCAACATGGCGGCAGGAAATGTTACTCAATTTAGTGAACGTACTCTGAATTGGCAGTGACAGAAAAGGCATACAAAATTAATAAAAGTTAAGAGAAACGTTCCTATATCCTTAATCCATGAAATCGATGCAAAGATAAAGATACAAATCGACGTACAATTGATCTTCCTCTACAGAGAGAGAGAGAGTAAAACAGTTTTCGAACGTTTTCTACTACCATGCTTACCGGTAACGCGTAATAGCCAGCGGCCATGCCCGGGGTGCGTGGGGTTGACTACACTGAATATTCTTCGCCTTAGGCTTCGTGCTACAACCATCACTCTTACTAGGCACCTCACGGTCCATAATTACTGTACGAAAAACGCAATTTTTTGTACGGCTAGGCTAATACATTTGGGACACAATGATCGTGATTGTTTTCCACCTAGCGGGCCCACTTCCAACAAGAAAATGTGGGTTTAAATTAGCAACGATTTGTAGAGATTAAATTGAGGCTTTGGGCAGAAATCTGCAGTTTGAGCTTTGAGAAAATGAGGACTGACAAGACCGAGTGTCATGTTCCAATCACCGTCTTACGGCAGGGCATCTCAAGTCCAGTGCCAAAAGGGAAGAGGGGGGTAGGGTGTGGCACTTGCGCCGTTGGGACATTGCAACTTTTGTCACTCCATTTCGTTCTTTCCATAGTTCTTATATCTACCCTAACCTAACCTACCTTCTAACCCCAAGCAACCCCCCTTTTCCTAGTAACGTCATTTCCAGCGCTACCTTTTAACAATGCAATAGTTGACCTTTCTTTTCCGTGCCAGACGGAACGGTTTCCTGGTTTTACAAACCACGCGAGTTTAACTTTGAAAACTGTCGTGAATCCATAACACACACATCGCCTGATTTGGTTATTACGTAGAGCTCCCAAGCAAGGCGAAACGAAACGATTCCGTCTGGGGACTTTGGCAACTCCTAATCTTGTCCAGACTCTTGCGTGTTCAGCAAATACGCCAAATCGGGAATTGGAAAACTCCGAAAAGTACTTTTTTTTTGCCAAACTTCCCCTTGGATGTCACATAATGACGCCCAGACCCATAATGACGAATTTCAAGGTTTTAAGTCAAGTACATATGTACATGTACGTCAGCACGTACATTAAAAATTACGTTCATACGAAAAATGTGTTAGCGACTCAGAAAGTTTTAGTCTGCATGTGTTTTTTCTTGTAAGAAAATATTACCACGTACCCAAGTACATGTACTTAATGTACATGTGTACGTGGGCAATACCACTTACTTTTAAACTCCTGCGTATATTGGCGTATATAACTACGATTACCATATACTTTATGAGAACGTACGTATGAGTGGGGATGTGTATGAGTACATCCGTAATTCTAAACAGTACATGTACTGAGTTAGAGAGTTAGATGGGTACTGAGATTTAGTAAGTTAACCACTATAGATATAGTGTACGTCAACATGAACATTAAGGATTCCGTTTCTACATTGTAGCGACTCTAATATAGTAGCGACTCGAAAGCTTTATGACGCGTACACGAGTACACGTACTTCGATATGTACGTAAGACGCGTTTAATGTCACACACTTTTAAGTCCTGTACTCATTTGCGTATTTAAGTAGACATAACATGTAATTTAGGAGTACCTTAAGTACGTGTAAACGTTTACGAGTGCATCTGTACATCACAACAGGTACATGTTCTTGATTGCATGCCTTTAGTACGTGCTTATGAGCATGTGCATGGAGTATTTGAGCATAAACACGTTCTATTGATTAACCGCAAATCTAATCTGCTTTTTATGGAGTACGTGTTGTACATGTCGTTTTCGCAGGTTATGAGGGTGGCCAAGTTGCTGCATGTGTTGATTTATGATGTTCTATAGACTAGAAGCTAGGGGTTTGTTTGCGTGTAACGAGGAACTGCAAACTCAAAGTCAATCCTGAATCCCCCCCTTTTCGCTGACTCAAAGCCACAGCTCCAAGGGGGGCACTTTGCATTATTGCTCTCTAGCCTCAGCTTGATTATCTGATGGCTGCATGTACTCGTACCCGTAGCACGGACTTGCCCTTAACTTCCATCGCTAATTAAGCTAAGGTCATCACGTTTTACTTTTTCTTTTAAATTCCCCTGAATTGACCGAGAATCTGTTGATACCGGACCTTGAGACGATCTTGCACAAGGTTACGAGTACGTCGTTTACTTTGCTTTGGCACGCGACGGTGTACTAGGCTCCGAAATTGATCCAGGAACCAATCACGTTTTATATTGCCCTTTTGTTTTTCTTCCCCGGGGGAGGGGGACCCCAAAGTAAAAGCTTAGGATGATTTAGAGTACATTGATAAGGGGGACTAGGGGTTTGTATGTACCCGCACGGATATGGGTTATTGTCGTGCCAAGGAATGCTTAAGAGCTCCAATGGATCGAGACCCGCACAAGTGTCAAAGTTATAGAGATTTGGCCAGAGATAAATTAAAGCTTACCTGGGAAGTAGCGATAGAGGAGCCAGTTTCTCGTCTTCCGTGTCAGACGAAGTGGGCGATAGCTTGAGGTGGTGCAGCGGGTAGTGCATCGAGGACGGTAGCGCGTACGTCATCCGCCGACCCCCAGTTTGGGCGCCGGAGGCTGGGGCATGGGGAGGATTGTGTTCAGCTTCCGTCATTCGCCATTGCAGGTTGTCGAGCCACTCTTGCAGTTCTTCTTGCATGGTGCTACTCGGGACCGGGTCGCCTTCAATGGAAGTAGGACCCGCAGCCTCGGCGTTGGTGAAGGCCAGGAGCTTCTTGCGCCACTTCTTCGATAAGCTGGTGTTCGAAGTGGCCGACGGAATGGCCTGGGCGAGCGTTGTACCCGCTTTGAAGGCAGTCACAACAGGTGTGCTAGTTGTGAACTCGTCTTAAAGGTTGTACCATACATACATATAACAGAAGAGAAGAGGGAGAGAAAATGAAGTACAGTTTAAGGGAGGAAGGCAGTAAAGACCCGTTCAACAGGTGGCTCCCCCTTTCAGGGCCACGCGGCATTTTCTTTCGAGTTTTTTTTACTAAGGTATTTTTATTCGTGTAGAATGCTTTAACTCTTACAGTGTACTATACTTTACTTGAAGAATTTGTTTAAATTAGGTACTTATTTCTTACTTTTGTTACTGGTAAGAAAAAATAAGCGAGGATTTTCTCTGGCTTGCTCTTACCCATTGTTTCTAGTCTTGATTTCCTGACTCCCACAGTGCACTCCATAGCTATTGCGTTACGCTAGATTAAAATTTAGTTAAAAACTGTCATAGAAGTGTATCCAGTTTAGCTTTAAAATGTGTAGAAGATGAATCACAAACTCTGGCGTTCCGTTTCGGGCTCTACTATAAGTCAATTGGTAGTTTGGTACACAGAAAGCGATGTGGGGGCTAAGATTGTAAGTAGCTATAATTAAATAATAATGCATCGTAGACTAGCTTAGTTGTAAAAAACAGTTCAGGGTGTAGGAGACAAAATTACAGTTATTTTCTAGGTCCGTGACGGACTCTATTTAGCCTGTTGGAAAGTTTTTTATTTGTTATGTTGGACCGTTGGACACAACCAAGATGGTCGCCGTAATTACCTTATAAACTATAACTTTCAAAACAAGTTTTCTCTTTCGTAGGATCAACAACTATACTTTTTATATACTTTGATTAACACCTGTCTTAATTACTTTCCTTTCTCATCTCCTTTGTCCATCTTACTATAAACTTAGGAATGATCCAAGCATACATATTAAGTTTTGGGCTGAATTTACACATTTCAAAGACAGTATAGTCCAAAAGCCGAAGCTGCCGTAGATCTTAAGTGCTAGCCTAACAATGAAACCGATGAGAACATGAATACCATTCAAACAACAAAGATGACGCAACAGTGAAATAAAGATAACGCAAGCCAAGCCCAGTCTCGCGCCCTCTAAGCCGGGTCTCCACGTATTACTCCAGCTTCCCCTTACCATCCTTTCTAGGCTTGATTTCCTGACTCCCAGAGTGCAGTACCTAAGTATTGCGTTACGCTAGACCGAAGTTAAAATATACTGAGAAGTTGACGTTCAATCTTTACCTCCAAAATAGCTTAAGATAGTCAAAAACTAGCCTACAATTAGCTTAAAGTAACGTACCATTTTACACCAATTCGCTTTCCAATTCAGCTTAAATTGCATAGAAAATTAACTTCCAAGTACTTAAAGTCAATAGCTTCGAAATTCACGGACAATTCTTGCATTTGTCCTCGTACGAAAATCTCTTAGAGTGTACTACGTTATAGGAACAGGAGATAGTGTATAAGATGGAGGCTAAATTGCTTTGCCATAATAAAGTACCCGATAGAGCGTCGAAATCCATATGCGGTCGTACCGTTTGGCGTCGATTGGGGATGAAAACTTCGTCTCCCATTTTCTGTTTGTCTGCTTCACTCTTGAGCACAGACGGATGATGTTTACTATAAGCCGCCCCTGAGGGTCTCAATTTGAACGCGTGCAATTCCGACGCTGATCGGAATTCGACTAACCAACGCTCGGTACTCCAGTTACTGCTCGCTTCCTCGTCTTCCGTGATGTCCCTCGTTTTTCGCAGGCTGATCCTCGTCCGCGGATTTCCATCACTTTGCTTAGAAGGATGATGGCGTTCCTGCTTAGCCGCCATTAAACATGCACACACGATCTCGTCTGGTATCTTGTCTATCTAATAAAAGTTTCCCGGTCCGCCGACCAGACTTCCCAAATTTGGAATGGCAAATTGGATCCCCGTCCTTCTATTTTCTAACCCCAACTTTTTCTGTCCTATCCGTTTCTGTCCGTTGGGCGGTACTCCGAAGCAAATCCCAAAACGAAAGTTATATGGCAAGTTATTAACCATAACAACTAGCGAGTCTTATTGGGTTGAGGTAGTTGGGAGTTGCTCTTGAAACGCAACGCAAGCACTCTGGGCAATCCTCTGAACTGGCGGAAAGCACGGAGCCAAAGTATTGGCTATCGAGTCGGTGCAGTATTGGCTTCGTTCTTTGTCTTTGGTTTTTTCATTCGGTTTCGGGTCATGCTAAAGGAAATTGAGTCCATAGTGTTCCCTGCGGAGGTATATCACAACACGACAGCGACTGCAATGGCAATCGGAAGACGTCGTCGATGGCCTTTTATAAGGCCAACAAGAGAGAAACACACAAAAGCTTATTTCTTCTGCATGCCGAGCCGGGGCATACGATATATCTAGACTGTTAAAGCTTTGAAGCATAAAAGGGGCCTTTCCAAGTCCATCCCGCCTACCCGCCCGCCCGGTACTTGTCAGCCGCACGCGCCGATTCTCTCTCCCACGCTCCTTTTTTCTTTGCTGTGTGACGGACCGCTTTTCCAAGGGAGTTTCTCTTTATTAGACAGTATAAAAGCTTGGCTATTCACTTTTATTTTTTTAGTTTGGGGGGTACTGTGCGTTAAGGGGAAGTCCGACACCTTCCAACATTGCATACAACATGGGACTTCCCATGTCAAAAGTATAGAATGGCGCCGACTTATTACCTGTCTGGTAACCCCGGGTTGGCTTTAAGAGGGGATGGTATCGGCAGGTTCTCAAGAAAGAGAAAGGGAAATGGCAACTCCTTTTGTACTAGGAAAGTTTGGAGTTTAGGTACTTTTTTGTTTGGATTGCCTTTTAACTGTCTTTTGCGGTTTGCGTTTTGTATTTTTTGCGGAATGGAGGACCTTGACCACCTTCCTGACCGGAAGGAAGCACGGCATCGGAGAGAAATACATTAAAAGAAATATAATAAAGAGGTTCTTCGCGAAATGACGTGCGGGCTGAACCTAATTCGTGTGGAGTGTAGGATAATTAGAGACTGCTTCCGAGTTTTTACTCTCTTTTCGCCGTTATGACCGTTATGCCACGACGGAGCGTTACTGGAAGGTTATGATTTGGGCAACGCGACTTTAGGACGACAATAGAATAGAATTTCGCAACGAAAGTATTCGTCAATAGAGAATAGCTGCCAAAACTATTGTAAGGTTCATCATTTTTTACCGTCCTAGTGTCGGGGTCCGTCGTCTTTGTGACGTAATTTCTAATACGGCTTTCAGCACCGTTTAACTCGTTGGCGCTGAAGCAATGAGCACTGAGACTTTTGGAACTCGAAATGCTACTGGTTCCTTAAAAGATTATGGAGCTGTCGGCCACGCTCGCTCACACTTGAAAATTCATTGTTGCGTCATTTGCTATTCGCATAGCGCCGGCCGAGATTCAACGTTCGCTTCCGTGCGCTAATTCAGTGGTGCGTCATTTTGCTATATCTATGAGTGCATTGCAGGCCGAGATTCCAACGTTCGCCTCCCTTTGATAATTCATTCTTGCGTCATTTTGCTATGAGTATAGTGCAGGACAAAGTAAAGTTCTATGACTTCTCGCTTCCTTGAATGGAAACACCAGCAGCTTTTCGGACTATTTTAGAAGAGAGTAACCTAGGCTAAGGTATGGCGACGTCATACTATTGCTGTACTGTACAGTACCTCTGTGACGGTATTGTTTAGTTGTAGACGTATGGATGGAGCCTAAGTACGAGATAATGAGCAACCGCTAGTCGTATCTTCTTCAGTTGTAGCCGTAGAATGCGTGATAACTGGTAATCGTTGGGTATTAATCGATACGCTCAATCGCCTTTCTAATCGATCCCTTTCTAAGCCAATCGTTCTTTCTCGTGAATGCCTCCACTCTTTGTACAGTACTTAGCGTCCGTTTCATCTGTTTTTTACCTGTAATTTGTTCTATTTTAGTAGCAAAAGTCTAGACTTCGAGTGTTGTGTTGCCTTCCCAATATATCTAAAGAAACATGGCAGTTAGGAGCGAATCGCTAATCGCTGTATCGCACGCGTTGGGCTAATCGGTAATCGGTCACACCACACTATATACCGACTCGACTCGCTCAGCCCATTACGCTTTTTTATTATTACCATTATTATTATGCTGATTGCGAGGGAACAAAACCCCCAATCTCATCGTGGCACGCTAATTGCCTGACATTTAAGGAAACAACCTTAACAAACTTCCATATACGACGAAAGCTCTTCCATGAAATTCATGATGAACTAAACACATCCCATGATCCCCAAAACGCGTGCAAAAGCTGATTTTTTAAACTTTATTTTATTTCTTGCGAGCAAACTCCGCAACAAAGAACATTCTGGGTTGCACAAAGCTTCTTCTTGAATGTGTACAAGACTTGAATGCCCATGCAAACATTTCACCATTTTTTTATAGACACGCAAAGTCTGTCTAATTCTTTTACTACACCTATTTTCTCTTGTTGTATAAGAGGGTAACCTCCTACAGTTATTACAGGTTGGCTGCCACTTTGGGGCTCAAAAGAGAATCAAAAAACCGTTTCTTTTTTCTGGGGGTTCACTTTCAACGGTACTTAAACAGTAGGCCTTTGGTTATAAGGGTTATAAGAAAAAAAGAGTAGGAAATTTAAAAAAAAAAAATTCAGGAAATTTGGGGTGAAACGCCCACGAACCTTGTGGCGTTCAGGAAAACACGATTAGGATAGATTTGACCATTTACCTTGCCTTAAACGCTGTTCTTTCTCCAACAAACTGATACTCGAAGGAGGAACTATTTTTCTTTTTTACTCTTTTTTCTCTCCTAGTTGTGTATAGAGTACTAACACTACATGAACTGTCAATATAGACAGTTTGTGCCCTTTCCTGCTTGTGCCAGGCACCAAAACACTGGAACGCAAGATCCCGGAACTGAAGAGGCGCATCTAAAAGGTTTCTGCCCCTTGAAAGGGTGAAAGTTATTGTATTGTTTACGGTACGTGTTTTTATCTTAACGACTTGTGTGTGTACTGTTTCATGTGGACCTTAATGACGAGACTCTTAAGTGTTCTTGGCATGATTGCAATCACGCTAGATGGCTGAATCAACAGTTTCGTTACATCGCATTAGATTGCAATATATGTTGAAGTATTTGGTTCGTTCTAATGTTCTATTTTAGTAGCCAATGTCCTTAATTTGAGTACGTCGGTTTGCAAACCTGAGCGGAATGTACTTTACAATCTTATTACTGTGAACGGTAAAGTTAACATGAAAAGCAAGTCCTTAATCAACGATTTCACTGATTTCAAGCGATCTTCCTAATCTACTCGCTAACAAGAATGACTGCCTAACGCTATTAGATTAACGCTCGTACAGTAAGTGAATCACTTCAATGCTTACGGCGTTTTTGAGTCTAGCGAATCAATCAGACGAATCACAGAATTCACATTTCATTCGGAAATGTATGCAATTAATACTAAATATCCTTCAGAATACTACCATTAGCAGCAATTTCACGTTAGCGAAGATGTATATACTAATAAAACTCACCTCTTTAAGGACTTGTTTGATCTGTGTACAATGTTAGGTGTTTCACTAAAGCAGCACCACACTGTACACCACACATGGTTACAAGCCACGTTGTCCAAGTCAATAGTACGTTGTCGGGGTGTTAGTCTTGTTATTAACTGTTATCTGATGTAAGCTTTCGGAGGGTAAAAGCACTACCGAGTTTGAATCAGAACAGCTCACTGAAGACTCTGAAAGCTTCACGGGCAAGAGTCGAACCCCCTTTGATCTCTTTGAGCGTTTGAACGCAACAAAAGAAGGTTTATGACAGCACCGGGGAGCTGGCTGCAGACTATAGATGTTTATAACTGCGCCACTCCCCCTACACTCTGAAACCCTCAACTGTAATATCAATTGTCCGGTCAGGCACTGCCCCCTTTTATCCCTTTTAGCTTCTCAACTCGTCAGTGTTTCTAGCCGGTCGCAAAACGTAGTAGATCCAGTACATGGCAATTTTTTGCGTTGGCCCTTAACAGATTGGGCAACGGTTTCTTCGCGCCTACTGCGCAGTTTCAGTTCCCATCCATGTACTCCATGTACTGCCATGTTGGCCATATTGCGTACCAAGGCGGAGTTATTGTGTAAAAAGCCAGGTTGTTTTATCTGAAAAAGAAGTTGTTAGTACTGGACAACTCGAAAAAGAAAACTAATTTGAAATCCACCAGGGGGAGGAGTCATGTTGCGTTCGCTCCTAAAGTAACTGTCAAGCGAAAGCGATTTGGAGGAAGAAAAAAAACTATTAATTGGCAAGTTCATTCGTTTTTTAACGAAGAAACGGGCCACAACTGCAGAGAGAAAAACACGGGGGGCGTGGCAAGGAAAGGGGCGTGCTAGGAGTTGTTTCGTAAGACTAAGAGGGATTAGGAGTGTATTTACGTACGGAGTTCGTTTAGGGTTTGCGTGCAAGGAAGCTATAGGCATGGAAAACCACTAGCGAGACTGAAAGCTTTGATAGAAGAAGAGCATGCGACTCGTAAATCGCTCCTTTTTTGGCTTTTAATTCGCGGATCACACCAGAGCCGAAGATTCCCCAACGTTCCAAAAGTGCATAAAAATAAAAAAATAAAATAACGGTTCAGGGGGGCCAAATAAATGACTTATGCATCGTAGATTATGTCGCCATAGCCATAGACCTTCCGAAAGAAAATGCATTAATCAGAAAGACAAGACCCCCCCTCTTTGGTGTCTCTTACACACTATATGCATGGGAACTTGATCACATGGCTTCGCAACTGCTATAGAAGTCCATTACTTTTTAATAAGAAAAAATCCCTTTTCCATTTTTCTTATTTCATAAGACTAGAATAGAACAATCCTGAAAACTTGGAAAAGTCTGACAATTCTGGAAAAATGTAAGAAAATGTACTGAAATTAAGTTCGCTGCCTTTTTTTTTTGTACAAATTAATTAATTACTGTAGGTTACATTATGACTATGTCAGCTATATTTGTAATGCTATATGGTTCTATTGTATTCCCTTGCTTAGATTAGGTTGCATTATAATTGCAAAGTGTTGAAAGTAAGATGAGGGTCAAAATGGGATTTCGCGGAGCGTATATAAACCGATTTGCCAACGAGGTAATGATCTAAGGGTTATAAATGAAGGCAATTACAGTTAGGGAATCGACAGTCAAACTCTGAAGCGTGTGTTGCACGCGAAATTAATCAGTTTAGATGAGAACACGCGAAGCGCCGACTTGCACTGGTATCGTTTTTCCCAATCTTTTTGTTTTATTTGACTTTCTACTTTCGTTAGTACTGTACGACCTTTCTAACGGTCCTCCTAAATATAGCCAGCAAACCAAAGAAAAAAAGGGGTTTCCAGCTAAAAGGGTTTACATATAGAGTAGTTTATGCTAAGAGGTACTTAAAAGTTTCTTGACTAAAAGCACAAAAGATAGGGACTTTTTTTGTTAAAAGTTTTGCACTATCTAATCTTTAAGCCAATTTGCTGTTGCTGTTTCAATTACATACTTGGTGTTGGCCAAATGAAAGTTAACTTAGGCGGGAGAGTGGGGCGTGTAACACGCTAATATTTGCCACTTAGCGTTTTGAAGATAAGCAAGAAAGAGAAAACCATTCCCCTTTTTGTGGCCTGAAGACGATGTTTCTTAAGACAAAACAAAGGTGTGTTGGGGCTTTCACGCTATGTAGAATGCTTCGAGTAATGACTGAGACTTAATGGGGCTTCATGCAGTCTAAGGGGACGATATTTAAATGTATTATGGACTTTGGTTTTAAGGAGCCACTTGTACTAAAACTTTCTCAAACTGGAGGGGAAGACAACGTTCTTATAAGCACGTTTCTCAAACAACCGTTGAAGCTGAGCTTTCCATACTCTGACTAAGCACTTGGTACCGTTCTTTAGTTAAGTTGAGGATATCACATGCTAAATGCTCTTGTGTGCTGTAACGGACTTTCTTGAAGCTGAAGATGTCTTGTAAGAATCCAATTATTTGATCCTGTAACAATACAAAACAATTTAATTACTGCAATAACATACCTCATGGCTTTGCATTTATATAGTGCTAAAATCTAGTTTCAGAATATGTAATTCTTTCCATTATACGATAAATATTAACTGAACTATGAACCAAAACGCGGTACAAGCCTTTTGAATCTTTAACCACTTCCCATTGGTTACCGTAGTCATGCGGGCTTGCCCTGACGTCATAGCGCGGTCATTTTGAATGGCTCCCGTATACCTTAGCTCGGTATAGGCGGTTAGCATGGGGAATTTCGGAACACTTTTTTGAGAAAACCAGTGCATCTTATGACAAAATTCTTTTACGAGGCTCTTGAGTTTGCCCACAGGTAGTGCACAACCAAGGCACGATTTTTTCTAATGCGTAGTTAATTAGCAATATGCAAATAAAGTTTGCAACTATGAGAAATAAGTTACCTAGAAATCTGTTCTTTGGTTGTGCACTAGCTGCTAACAAAAGAACATTTTTGCATTAGATAGTTTTAAAATCTGACAAGCCGTTTTCGAAAAATCTTGTTACGAAAGTTTGACGACTTGATTTGGTACATTGTGCTGCTACAGCAAATTGTGGTAACAAATCGTACTTTTCAGGAGCCAAACAAACGTAGAAACTTTGCCCGCAATTAGCTGTCTATTTATTTTCTTACTTTCTTACGCAAGTCTTTCGCAAAACAACAAAAACTACCAGTGCCATCTGTGAATTGTTCCTATCAATAAGCTAAGGTATACGGGAGCCTTAAGCGATTTCCTATTGGTTACGAGTAGTCACGCGGGCTTGCCGCGGCGCCATAACGCGCGGTTATTTGAACGCAAGCACTGCCCTCAACAATGAAAACACTTGACAAGAAGTTTGAATTTTGGGGACTCCCTTTGGTTATGCTTATGGCGTTTTCCTTTGGGAGCCCTGGTGCAACACTTTTTGCCCTGAATGCCCCAAATTCACTGTTGTAACAGTGAATTTGTTTCATTCAGGGCAAAAAGTGTTGCACCAAGGGTTCCCAAAGGAAAACGCCATTAGTCACGCGGGCTTGCCTTGACGGCATAAGGCGCGGCAAATTTGAACTCAAGTCCTGCCACAGGACGCCATTTAATGCTTCGGCGGGAAAAGTTGACGAGCTCGTGACTCCACGGTTTAGAGCCCAAATTCGAAACAAAATCTTCTGTTTCTACACAATAAGTTCTAGAAAATTCAACTAAATAACTCTACCTGGTAAGTTAATGAAATTTCGATAGTCTAGTACTTACTAAGCCTGTAACTCTCTTATCTTTACGTTCGTGTTGTTAGATAAAATTAAAACGTGTAGGTTCTGCATTAGCCATTCATAGTCTAGCCGATTATACTCACTTTAAAGTCGTTGAGCACGGCTTTTAATCGTGCATCTGGCCCCAAAAAGCCCCATGCCATAACAGGACTAAGATGCTCGGAAATATCATAGAAGTGCGCCATAAATCCATGAGGGTATTTCAACTTCCTTCGCTTAGCTTTAAGCACTGACCAAACGGCTGTAGCTAGCGCCTACGAAACGTTAAACACGCATGAACTTTTTCTCTCACTCAAAAAGCTTTTCTCTTCCAGAACTCTAAAAGAAGATCCCAATCTGTATGTTTCTTACGCCTTCTTTAAAGCCCACGGATAACCACCGGTTATTGATGACGGCTACTACCGAGGACGGCGGCGATTCCAGGTCTTCGAAGGCATCCATGAGAATAAAATCCAGCACGACGTCGTAAAACGTGATGGCTTTCACTTGTCTGTCTCCCAATTCCGCCTCCATGATGGGCAACGATGAGGGATCTGACAAGAACTCCAACATGGCGTCGTAGGCCACTAACGCTAATCGAGGATCCTGTTAGACACCAACTTTTTAAGCTTTTTCCAACCCTTTTTACTCTTTTTGCTTGAACCTTTTCAGCTTGGCTCATTAAATCGCCCAAAATCCGTCTACCGATCTCTGCTAACCACTGTTTGGAGCCCGGATTCTGCACCAAATACTGAAACGCTAATCGCACGCAGTGTAACTTGCCCACATACTCGGTATCCGAGTTACAACCCAACAAATCCGTGCGCAAGGACCTTAATTTCAAGAGGATTTTGGTTTAAAACGTTGCGAAAGATAAGAGATAAGTTAGTAACTAAAAAATTAGTTCGGGAATAGATCTATACCGGTAAGGAATGTTAGTTTCTTCCAACACGCGCATAGCTGCATGGTAAAAGGCGAATTGCTGGTCATCTTCATCGGCGTCACCGAAAAAATCTTCCAAATCCCCATACTAACGCACAAAGCAACAAGAGAACTTGTTTATAAGCTGCTTTGCAAAGTTTTAGACGACTCTAAGGGTATTAAGCACGTAAAAGGCTTACGTCTCCTTGAGCTGAGACAAAGGATTCAGCATCGGATAGGGTTACGGATCGACTGCGAGAGAATCTGAATGATACCTCGTCTCGGTTATCTCGCTGGGGACTGGAAGGATCCGATTGGAAGAGGACCGAGTGCTAGAACCGTAAAAAAGACAAACAACCGCGAATTAAAGTGTCGTATGGAGTAGAAAAGAGGTTTGTTATTGTTTATAGTTAGTTACTTGGTGTAGGAACAAGTGTTCTGTTTCATCTTGGAGCGCGTAAGCGGCTTCGAGGACGCGTTGTAAGCTGCGATAAAATTCCGCTTCGTCCGCTGATGGGATGGCCAAAGCACCAGCGCTTGTAACCCGATAGTTCTCTAGTGCTTCTTCCCAGTAATTTATAGCCGTTTCTAAGGCTTCCACTCCTAAATACAAAGAAACGTGTCGCCTTCATTAATTGACAACCTGTCATGTCAGCCAACATCAACACGTACAGATAATATTCTCACAGCTTGAAAGGGAAAGCTAACGTTAAGCTACAAACTATTATAATTCCTCCACCCATTTAGTTTTAAGGTAAGTAAGTCCCTAACTTTTGAAACTTGGTATTAGGCAAACTTTCAGGTTCTAAATTCAAAAGCTAAGCTCGGAAAAAAGCGTTTAAAAAGTAACCAACCCCTGTAAACAACCTCAGTGTCAACAATCGTTCGCATTTTCTAGCCTATGAAAGTGGGAAGGGTCTTCAAGGCTTCCGGTAGCTCAGATTTAGGGCCACGGTAGAAGTGACGCATATTGATCTTAATGCTTAAATACGATCCTACTTCAATCCACTTATTAATACTCTTATAACCTCTTAAGCGTAGCCAATTTGTGCGGTAAATTACCAAGTAATTTATAGATTTTGGTGCTAAGTTTAACGGAAATTCGGTATTTCTGACTTAAAACAACGAATTTTACAGCGTTCTGTAATTCGAGAGAAATACAAAAGAAAACGATCTTACGCATTAGAAAATGGTTTCTAGATTCTTTGCGTCCGTAAAACAGCAGAGAGAGAGAATACAGCTTAGCCAGTTTGTTCCCAAGAAGAACACATTTTTACGATTTTCTGCCGCCGGAGACGGAACTCCTTTTTCAGTTTCAGATAATAGAGTTTGACAGGCTTAAATTGCCTCAGCTTGTTCGCTGTTCCCATGGAGACCTTTTCTTGGAGCTTGTCCACGCGTAAATCATAGCTTTATTCCTATTCTTCAAGAGTTTTTCGGCTGGTTGCTACTTTTTTTTTGCATTTGGTGCAGCGATCTAAGATGAATGCACCATAGGCTTGAAGAAAGGACCATCTCGCACACTTCTTCGTCAAGTTTCAATAGCTAGAATCAATAATCTTGCAAGCTTTTGCTGCGCAGATTCTTTCGCTATGATGGGGATGAACGAAACGGAACATTCGAGAAGGACAACAGAAATCCAACGCTTGGGTTCATATTTTCAGCCAAAACAACAACTGTTGTTCTGGTCTCAAAAGCTGAAACGACTCTCTATTTGCCTCTTATTGGGTCCACAAGCCTGGCGCCTTGCCTCAGACTGCTCAGACTCTTCAAGTCTAGGATGTCGGTTCAGTAATTGAAGCTCATTAGTCCCCATGAATCATCATGATCACGTGGGTGACACCGGGTTAAGGTTTGGTCGTGACACAAGCACTATTTTTGTGTAATTCCTAGCTTTGTTTACGTCTCCCTGTACGTATCCCTCTGGCTTACACCGCGTTTTAGAAATGCTACAAACTTTCAACACTTTTGAAAACTGATGTTCGGGGCAAGTTTGAACTCTCCTATTGATGCTTACGCACGCTTGGAAGAAACTTTCCAAGCCTGAATATGGAGGGCTCGGAGCTTATCTTCTGCCGAGAACAAATTCTAATCTCAATCTTGTACATTTTTTCCGAGATCAGGTTTTATGGCGGCGGATATAGTTTTCGCTGGAGGAATATGTAAGAAAGCGATTAATGATAGTGCTTCCGAAGTCAAAGAAGCCGTTGTGGTCCATAAAAAATCTTGCGGCGACTCACAGACGAACTTTATAAGAGCACCTTGCTCACTTTTTGCGCAAGCGGTCGCTCTCTCTTCTCTCTCTCTCTCTCTCTCTATCTATCTATAGCCAATCTTGACCAGTAAGCTATTACCGCAACCGCGGTTAGCACCTTCTTAGAGAAACCAATTCTAAATTACAGCTTGGCATTAGACCACCAATCAGATACAGGTTTTAATGCTCCGCGTTTCAGTTAAGGCTCCCGTGTACCTTAGCTTGTTGATGCGAAACCGTCACAGATGGCACTAACGTTTGTTACTATTAACTGGAAACAAGGTGGATTGATTGTGCACTCGCTGATACTTGCTCAAGCTTTCCTGTCAGCATTGGTACATTTTCATTATTGGAGTGTATGGGAATGTTTCCCTGTTGCTGGGAAGTCAATGCGCAGGAGTAATTCATTACTGCCAACAATGAAAATACTTTCTATGCATAAGCAACCGTGGTGCTGGGTTCTTTCCGGGCTACCGTTTTTTTCTTCAAATTGAGTCTTCTGGCTAGAAGGTAAAACGCCTCCAAGTACAGTACATGCGAATGCGGTGCGGTACGGTGCGCCGCGCAGCAAATCCATTCAAGGATAAGAGGCAAAGAACTTGTCGAGTTTCTGCCATAATGAAATCCGCAATTCTCACGAACTTTCCACTTTATAACCCAGGCAAAGGATTGTAATTAAGGGGAGCAGTCGGTTCAAAGAGCCAGACCTCAAAGTACGCATTTAGAGGGCGTTTCCCCCACTTGTCAACAGGCTTGTACTACTCAACCATGAAATTCGTTGGCGTTTTATGAACCTTGTTAACGTGGGCTATATTTCATTGTTGTTGAAAGCAGATTCTATCCATAATTACCTTTATACTTGTACTAAATAGTGAACTAGGAATTTATCAGTCATTAACTTGTGAATGAAATGGGTATGGCTGAATGAATCTTTAATGTTAAGATAATTGTTTAGGAACTCAAATAATTGCTTTACATTGTGGTAATCCTTTTAAAGGATTTTACTTCCCTCCCAAAGAAGAGATGGACAAATAAACTCACTTTGTGATTACAATGTTGTGGAACTTGGAAGGTTACAAACTTCCTTCAAAAACGGAAAACGAAAAGAAAAAAGACGCCCAAACTGTCCAAAAAGGACCGGACGTTGTGTTTTTCGCGTTTCATTGATCTGGTGTTCGTCTGTTGCCATATCAATGCTCTCTAAACATTCCACACGCTCTCCTAGCGATGAGAATAAAGTTTCCCAAGAATGAAATTGCCAAGTTTTATGACCAGTGTGCGGTTGCGAACTTGAAAGCTCGCTTGAAAGTGACCTTTCAGTGTAACAGTGATTCGCTCCGTCAACAATGAAATGCAAAAGTTTCGTCTCCCTCCTCCCCACTCCAAGAATGAAATTTAGCTATTTATCTCCTTCAAACTTTCCTCCAAACGCATTTCGAACGTTCTAGCCTAACTTTACTACACGACCGCCCTACTGTGACAATACATCTTAGCTTATTTATAATACAGTAGGACTATTTATCATCCCAAACCTCGCATTTTGTGGCATGTTACTGGAAAGCATCACCGGAAGGGCAGAAGCACTTTTTTGTCAAAAGTACACGAGTTTTGTTTTTAAACCAAAACTTGTTGACAGTAATGTAATTGACAGTAATGTAATTGACAGTAATTGCCAACATGACTGTTTGACTTTTCTATTTTGCCCTCACTAATTTCACCAATGCATATACATTCTTTACTATGCGAAAACAATACAACTTGCAGATTGGGGTACTATCATGCGCTAACGGTTAATTTAGCGTATTTTTAAGAAAAATATCCGCTCAAATTAAGCATTTGGTTAGGAAGTTGTCCTGCTGGCCGTTTTATGCGCAGATGCAATGCGCGCTCATACACCCATACCGAGAACGTTTCTAAGGCGCGTTTACATATGGTAGCTTTGGTACAGCATGCTAAACCTAAACGGGAGCCTTAAAGTCGCTCAAATAACGTTCTAATAGGTTTTAATAGACTTAAACTCTCAATGGTTTGCAGCAACTAAACGCTTCATTCCAAGACTGATCAGTAATTAATGAAGTTAATCTTGAACGAAGTTAATCGTTATTTAAAGTTAATCTTTGAGCGAAACTAATTAGTTTACTAATACCTAACTAAATACAACAATTCAAAGTTACAACTACATAAAATTAAACAGTTTACCAAAATTCGACAGCTTTAAACCAAACAAAAATCCCTGATTTAGAACTTCTGAACTTGGACTCCCCCCATTTCCAGATCCGCAATAAACAAGCTCAGCAGGGTTGCAGAACTAGAAACAAACCTCGACCCAAAGATAGAAAGAAAAAACACAAAAAACCTTGAAAAAACACACATTCTTTCCCAAATGGACCGGATGACCGGACGTTATATTTTTTACCATTTTATTATTTACCTCCATCACTGTCACAAACTCATCTCCTCCACTATTCTCCCCCTCTTTTCAAAATAAAAATAAAATTAAAAAATAGGCAAATTGACGGTTTGATTTGGGCTTTGGAAAAGCCTAAAGGGGACAATCGATTGCGAGTGACAGGGAAAAGAAGAGATAAGAGGTACTGAACCCATGCAGTGTTGTAACTTCTCCTTTACCCTCCCTTTGTTGTAAGTTTTCGAACCCCCTAATTTTGCTTCCGGGGAATTACAGCATATTGCCGAAGTTTCCATCAAGTTCAAGTTACTCATTTCCTGGATATCGCCCCCGTCCAGAGCCAAAAAAAAAAAGACTCCAGGTTCTATAGTGGTGGTTTCGGAGAATTACAACTTCCCTCGTTCTGCAACTCCCACGTCTAATACGTCCAGTCCAGTCCATTAGAATGCTGCAAGGGTCACAGCCATAAGAGCAATGGGCCTCTATGTTAGGGACCGTGTAAACTGAGGGACCGAGGGGGTAACAAGAGGGTCTTTTTGATGGGGATCTCATTACCCCTCCGCAGACTCTATTCAGGAGTTCCCCATAGGCTCCTAATAACAATGCGCTCCAATACTACGGTTCTTTTATAACTTTGCAGGCCTTGCGTATTACTACCAAGCGTACTGGATTTTAACGGGATTGACTGAATTTGTGGCTATTTTATCTTTAATTAATGATTTTATTCAATAATGCAATGCTACTTGGTTCAATCATTTCTATTTTGGTAACGCTTTACCGAACGTATGCCAGCAACAATGAATCAAGCGAGTGCATTTGAGCCACGATGAATTTAGTTCGAGTGGAGTTGAGCAACAGTGAATCATTTCGGTAGAAGGCTGTAGAAGAAATGAAGGAAAAGGAAAAGTGTATTTGAGCAATAATGAATTATCCTGAGCTGCGAAAAACCTAAAAGGAAACGTGGAAATGAAATTTGATTGTTGGGGAAATCATGATTCATGAGTGCAGGCGAAACCGGTTGGACTAGAGACCCCGCAATCTGTCGTTGAACTTGACAGTAAAAAGGACGCGCAAGTCATGCATTGTTAATTGGGAAGTGTCCACTATACTCAAAAGAAAGAGTCCACTTGTTCTTCGTGATACGCATATGTAATGGATGTACAGTAACACAGTGTATGTAGTCTGGTCTCAGACATCATAGACGAAGCGAAAGAACTAAGCATTGAAAAACTGGTTGAGTTTAAATGCACATCGGGGACCTGAATTTCTTTTTCGGAGGTACACGAAATCCATTATTGGTACATTGGGAACTCGAGATAGTTCATCTTTTTCGTTTAATATGACATGCCTTTTAGAACTTGGATTTTTTATTTTTGTAAGGTTTTATAGGATTAAAATTGCAAATGCTAAGTTTCTCATTGCAATTTTCAAGATTGTAATTTTGAAAATGTGTCCAAATTTCTTCCAAAAATTAGCCGCTTCAAGTTCAACGTAAGACATTTGTTTAGATTCTTGGGTGGAAACCAAACTTTTAGAATCGAAATTCATGGAAAAGTGGGAAAAGTTGGTTTTCCAAAACTTCCCAGAAATGTATGAACTTGGAACTTGATTTTCTCCACTTTAAAGACCTTAGAGGATCTTTTAGTTTCTTGAGGGAGTTTAGATTCTTTCTTACGACGATAGCTGTCAACACTGGAAACTTTTTCCCAAGTTCAAACTTTCCGTTATTTTGTCACAGCCGAAGTCAATAAGTCAAACTGTCGAGTGGATAGTAACAGCTGTTTACAAATGCTATCAATTAACTAGTAGTGAAACTTCTCAGCCATATCGTTTCTTTGAACCTAGTTCTAAAAGTTGCGTGTCAATCTACCTTAGATGCAAACCTATAACTTTAGCTGAATCGCTTCGAACGAATCAAACGCTTTTGAAAGTTCCAAACAACCTTTTCTACGCCTTCTTTTCCGTATTAGTCCCCATTTCCTATACAATTAACGTTCAATTTGCGGTAGAAGATTAAATATAAGATCAAAGCCTAAAGCCTAATATGCAGGAGCTTAATTCAGGGGGGAAAATAAGGGAAGGGGAGAAAGATTAATCTATTTGTTTGCTGACGAGGTAATCCTGTTTCACGTCACAAGTCTGAACTCTTATCAACGTGCCCGCATTGGCTGAAACTTTGTAATAGGTTTCCACTGTTTCTTAAGGCAATAAGGACCATTTTCCCGTTACGAGATATAGGAAAATGGCCCTTATGGACACTTTGCAGGCTTTGCCGTGTAGGAATAGGTTTCACTGTTGCTTAACGCAATAAAGACCAGTTTCCCTTTAAAAGACATAGGAAAATGGTCTTTACGAGCCTTAATTAAAAAACTAACCTTCATTACTAGCACTAAAAACGCCCAAAAAATAGAGTAATTCGCTAAATCGGGACCAAGTATTATACCATCTCCCCTTTAACACTAAATTTAAATCTATTTACTTGGTTTTGTCACAATTATACCTACTTATCACGATTTCACTGATCTATTTTTATTTCATTTTAGAAAAATTCTTGGATGAATCAGCTGAAACGTATCTATACGACACTTTCATCAGCTTGGGTTGCATATGTATTATATTGGTGCCAGCTTTGTGGCGCTGCGGGTATGGCGTTGACATGCAATATCATCTTACTCATTTTTTTCTTTTCTTTTTCTTTTTTTGGGGGGTCTCTTTGATTATTTTTCTAACACGAGGGTTGAATAACGGAGCCGGGCACTTGGCCAAAGTAACCTGAGGACACTTTTCTTTTCCATTTTTTTATTACTGAGCGCTCATTTCAGATGCTGGTATACTCTAATTTCTTCCTCCAACATAATTTGCCTTTTTGCGGTACAGGAAAAAACTAATTTTCAGAAAAACGAAAACAAAAAACCCCCAACAAAATCGATTTACGACCTTGCACTATAACGGGAATAGTCAAACTAAAACCTTGTCTAACCTTCTAAGATACATAAAGTTCATGGCCAATCTAGTTTCATTGGCTTTCCAAATGGCGGAAAATTTTCCTTTTTAAGTTTGAACAAACAATGCGTGATAAGGTTTCACGATTATGGGCCAACTGATGACGTCACCAACAGAAGTTTAAAGTCGATTCAAAGCCCTTTAAATCCTCCCTAAAAGTGAGCTGGTAGCTTCTCGTTCTCAGGGATCTCATTCATGCGAAAAACCGCATCTTTATTTTTTAAAAAATCCTTTTCTTCCCACGAGCTTCCAACATTCAATCCAAACGACACTCTCATCCTTCTTTTTTTCCTAAATTATAGTTCGAATATAAAGCGAAAATAAGACTTTGACTTTGATTTGGGCTGTAAGTTTTGGAATTTGAGGGAACTATAATTCGAATACACAATGTGGCAGACAGGTAAGGAGTAAACCGTCAACAACTATCATTAGAACCATCAACTCGGACCAGCTTTGCACACGAACCTATAATTTGACCAATCCATCCCGTCCACTTATACGGAACACGAAATACCAACAAACCCATCCCAATCTTCCTTTAAATCTTCACTACAAACACCAACCGACATCAGATCACTATAAAAAAAAACAAGTCGATCGTAACATGCTTTCTACCACAGAGACTTGAGAGCAAACCCGACTATCACCCCAATCTCGCATTCCAGAAATATGTTGAATATGCAATCAGGGTTGTTGTCATGCATCGAAATCTTTTGGGCCCAACTGAACTGACCGCTGTGTCATTATCTAGCATCGATAAATAAGCAACACAAAAGGGAAGGAGTTGTTCAACTTTAGCGGTCTGCGCCACCTTTCGAAAGGCAAGTTGTATAGGGAAAGGTAGCTCTCCCAAGTGGCGCGCGTCTTCGAAATGACGGTTATTTACGGTACTACCTGACGAGTTTTGGACCTAAGCGGTTGCAGAACAGGAAAAACGACTGGGCATGCTATGTTTCCTACGGTGCCTATGGTTCGAGGTTACCTGTTGGGGCTCGGGGTATAACAATAGCGACGAAGAGGGCCTATAACTATACAACACAGCCTTTTCTATTCTTTTTTTAAGGGAAGATTTAAACGTAAACGGTAAAACGGTATGCGCGGACCAGCTGCAGAGGAATTTTACAATAGTGGTTTTCCCCTATAGCTTTTTAGGGTTTTGGGCACCGAGTATGTGTGAGGAATTGGATTTTTTGTTTTGGGAATCTAGAAGAGAGGGTATATAGAAGAGGAGTGTGTACAAGTAGGTACAAGCTATGATGCTGAAAGACCTCCTGGAAGCTTGCAGAAGACCCCCAGGTTTCTATAGTTCGACCTAAATAACCTGGGAAATTAAGCCCTTCCACGTTCTAACGGTGCACAACGCATACATACCAACACGAGGCGTGTTATTGGCTATTTGCGAAAACTGAACTAGTTACACCAACTATGTCAACACACTAAGTTCAATTAGATTCTAGTTTAGTATAGAATGATCACGTTAACTATATTAAACACAAAGTTCAGCTAAAAGTAGTTTTGATAGCTCTAGTTAAGGTAGTTCAATGGTACCGCTGCTAAACTGAAGTAGTTCTCGCATATAGTTCTGTTAGTTTGAACTACAATGGTTCCTTCAAACTAGTGCAAAGTTAGTTTTTAAGGAATAATCCTAACTAAAGTAGTTGAAACTTAGTTCTGCATCTATAGCAGTTACAATTAAGGTTAAGGTCGCCACTGGTGTGGTAGTTCTATAGCGTCTATAGTACAGTTCTGTCAAACTACTGTAAACTAGTTCTCAAAGTAAAGTAGTCAATCCTCCTTAAAGTTAAACACCTATACTTGAACAAATATCGGAAGCAGTTCTAATACAAATAGTTCTAACTAAGGAAGTTCCTAGTTACGCAACTTTGCGGTAGTTCTAATTAAACTAGTTCTATACTCTAACTAAAGTAGTTTTAACTGAAAGTAGCTCTGTACTAAATCCAATTAAAACAACAAATAATATAGTATACAAAGTAAAATACTAACTAATAATTTCAATAAAGTAGCTCTAGTATAAAAAAAAGTCCTTGGTATAATCGTCGTAAACAGGAAAAGAAATAGGGTTAAGCATATTTTGGTTTACGGAAGCTTGTTTGACTCCCAGAGAGGACTTTGGATTGCTCATTATAGTCGCGGGGTCTACTTTCAAGGGTTTTTTGACTACTTAGGGTTTCTTCCGTGTCCCTATAACGCGCCAGGACGTGTGCTGTGTCTTAATGATTCTGCCCACTCTGCCTTTTCCCCACTAAAAAAACAAAACGGACGGCTTTATCTCTCACCCTACGAGATCCCCTACTGGATTAAGTACGCGGCGTATAGGTTTGCGTTATAGTTTTGCACTTCTAGAGCCCAGGTAGCAACTTTTCCTCCCTATTCTTACGGGTTTGCCTTTCCAAACCTGCTGGGTAGACTAGTGGCTGTTGGCCGAGATTGCTCCCTTCCCCTAACAATGAATTCTGGAACTAGAGCCGTTCAAAACCGTAACCCGACGCGGCTGCGCGCGCACTCTCGTAGCGCTGCCCGGCTTCCATGAGCGTCAGTAGCCGTTACGCGTTCAAAGGAAGAGGTTCAAACAGCGCGGGAGCAACGAAAGCCAGAAGCGTCTGGGCAGTTTAATCGAAGCAAGTGCGCCACTTAAGCGTTCCTACGACTGTAATAAAAGGTGTGGTATATGTGCTGCAGCCACCAATACATTCTTGTGCGCAATTATCCTCGTTTAACCAAGCAAAACGCACGAAAAAGCGTGATCAACGGAGCGTGAACTCCGTTTTCCTGTTGCAGTGTGAGCAGGTGTGACTTGTTTCTTATTACGGACTACACTTCACTACTTGACTCTTAACAATAAAAAAACTCGCCCTTTGGAATTACTGGATCTTATCTCGGAACATTTTTTGGAATTTCTTTCGTTACAAAATTCCGGGAAATAAAAAAGTGACGTGACGTCATTAGGTGACAAAAGGCGCAACTAAACCGGAACTTTACATTGCTAAACCATTGCCACAGGTGCCGGAATGTGTGCTACAACAACCGTGACATAAAAAGAGAAAAAAAAACTGAAAAAGTAGGTACACCAACTTTTTCGTTCAAATAAAAGAGAAAAAAAAGGAAAAACCTACAATGGAATTTTTTGTGTCATGTGGTGACGAAAGGATCATCATTGTGGTTTTCACGAGAAAGTTTTATTCCTTTTAATTCTACTTTTTGTTTCTTTACAATGGCCATAACTAGGTTGGTAATAGTCAACACGTTATATTTACTGAATAAAAAGAAAGAAGTCCAAAAGCTTTTTAAGGAGTTGAAAGCCAAGTGGGAGGCCGTGGTAAACACACAAGTTTTTTTGCCATTTTTTACTTGGGAACATAATTTATGGAACTCATTCTCCTTTGTATTGCCACACACATCAAAACAAGTTTCTTTGAATAGATAGAAAGCCTTAAAAAGAATCGAATCCAGATAAAAGCGCTGCGAACGAATGTCATCAAGCTCGTGTAGTAAATTGAAAGTCTTTATAAGGAGATTAAATACTTTCCTTTCAAATAATAGTAACATATTCCGATTTTTCACGAAAAACAGGGAAATTGTTCCAATTACCTTTTGCCACAATTAACTGCAGTCTGTATAGCATGTGAGGAGTAATTTTATGAAATTTGGGCAGTTTTTGAAACCTTTTGCAATGCAGGAACAGGTTTCCACTGTTTGTTCAGCCAATAAGGACCATTTTTCGTGTAAGAGCTATAAGAACATGGCCCTTATGGACACTTTGCAGTGTAGACATAGATTTCATTGTTCCGTACGCAATAAGGACCATTTTCCCTTTAAAAGAGATAGGAAAATGGTCCTTACGAACACTTTTCAATACCAGCTAAGGAAAGAGCGAAAAAATGCTCTTTTCAGCTATTTTTCTCGAAAGAAGATAAAGATTACCTGCGTAATAATCTTAACACGCATTTCCCTACTCAATTCTATTCCCTGGCGAACAATTTGCTGTAAACTAAAGAACAAATGCACACAATGACCCGTACAAACAAATGCTTCCCAACAAAGTTGGTGAAAAGTATGTAGAATCGAAATCACTTTTAAGGTACCGTACAAGAATTTAGTTGTGACTCGTTTAGCTCCACGTGCAAAGTAAAATCTCCAGAGAGATAAGGTACGACGATATGAGATAATCTGGTTAGAACCAACAGAACAGGGTTGTTTCTTCTCGGAAAGGACATTGCGGAGATACGGCCATGACTTGTGTGTACAGTACAGTACGATTTCCAGCTTCTATGTTCTCTTTCTGTTTTCGAGAAACCTTTTGCCAACTCTTCAAGTGAGTGAATAAACAAAGGAGGCGTGAGGTTTTGGCTTAACCCGCTCATCGCCATCACCTGACGTTAGCTTTCTAACCTTTGGCATTTTGGCTTCCAAATGCCAAACAAAGTTTGAAAAATGTTTAAAATGAGTTTAAAGCGTTTAAAGCTTGAAAGCTTAGAACACGAGCATACACTGGAGACTGTACGCCAAAAAGAAATGCGTTAGGAAATCATTAAAGACCGCCCACGTTTTGCCCTTTGCCACGTTTGCAATGTATTCCACGCCTATAAAGGTGGGTTGGACGCTTGCATACAAGCGCCAGAGAGTTAACGAACCGGGGACCGTGTTAGTGGTTGTTTGTTGTCTAAATTCCTTATCGAGAACCTTCTTGAATCGACGGAAATACTGTAAAATCACAACGCATTTGGAGCTTCAAGCCCTTCATTTTTTTCAAAAGGGAAGCTTGCATCCGTTGTTAGCCACACAATAAAGCCAAAGCGTTTAAGGAGACCGTCACCACGTTCTCGCATTTATATGTAAATTAGCTGTCGAAGCGAAACTTAGCCTTGGCTCACACATACATTAACAAAGGTCACCACAAGGTAAAAACAAGCTCCTATGCTTTCAATGTTAACCAAAACTTGCTCTAACGTTCAAGCGTTTAACTTCCTTTTAACGTAGCGAAAAGACTTACTAAAAAGGCCAAGTTTGGAGGCCCGCCAGACGCTCAATATCGGGTACGAACTCGGTTTGAATAACAATGAGTGGCTTTTTTGTGTCTATGGGCCCCGAAAGAAGGGTAAAATTGCCTTAGCGGTCAACGTTTTGCCTAGTTAGGACGAGTACGTTAGCCAATGCCTGGTATTGTTGTTCGCATCATTCTAAGGCTCTACTCTCCGCGTACTTAAAAATCGAAAAGAATTTGTTGACATTATTTTCAATTTAGTGCATGCGGGTGTCACTAAGGTCCAAATTTCAATGCTTAACCATAGCACAATAGCCCTTATGGACTTCTGATGTCAGTAAGGTCCAAATTTCAACGCTTAAGCATAGCACAATAGCCCTTATGGAATTTGGATGACAGTAAGGTCGACTTTCCCTAGGGATACCATAGGAAAGTCGCCCTTAGTGAAGTTTGCTTCTATCGTTTTTAAAAATAAACTAGAATAAAAGCTGTAAAGGGGTTGAATCGCAAGTTTTAAGAACATAGAAGTTAATTATGGGTGATAAGGTGACACAGAGGCAGTCCAATGACGTTATGGACATGCTTAGGGCCAGGCACGCGAGGTTCGTGCCTGTAAGAAAGTGTTTGTTTGATGATTATTGGGATTTTTCCTTACTTTTTCTTTCATTTTGGTGGTAGATATCGGAAAAGAGCAAATTGAGCGATTTGCCAAGCTCAAGATATCACTGTTGAGGGTAGGGGGGGTCCTTTACCATTGTTTGTGTCTTTTTCACACGACTGCAGACATGAGCAACGATAGATAGACCGCGAACCAGCAGACAGGAACCAGAAGAGGAAAAAATGGAAAAAGATGAGTCATAAAAAAACTCGCTCGTGAGCAGCAATCCACGAGAGAGTCGTTAAAACTGTATAGATTTTTTTGTCGTCGCAGAAAAAGGGCGTCTAGCGCGACCACGCCCCTTGCATACCCGGTACCAGCGTTCCGGTCTACGCCCCGAGGGAAGTTTTAAAAATGCGAAATTTTGAAACAGCTCCATGTTCACTTTTTTGCAACGGTCTAGCTCTTCCTTAAATTACTTTTTAATGATTTTTTTTTTAATTTTTCAAGTCCAAATGGCTTTTTGAAAATTGCCTAATTACTTACTGTCTTTACTAAACATACGTTTTGGAGTTAATTTTACCTTCATTTGAACTGGCTAGATAAAAAATTAAAGAAAAAGAGGAATTCATTTAAATAATGGCGATTTTTTTCAAGGATTTTTGTTGGGAATTTGTAACAATTAGAAACAGGAAAATGGTAATTCTACTCTACACTCTTGCAAAGTCCGGGTTATAGAAACCCATGACGTGGGTTGGTTATGGAGCGAAATCTGATTTCGCTCAGATTGCGCCGAACTTATAAAAAGCTTCGTGATGGTAACAGTAAACGCATAGCAGGTGCGCTTTTCCCATTTGACTACAACGTTAATGAATTATAATAGAAAAAACAAGAGAAGAAAGGGGCCGTGAAAACTAATGTTCCGGGTTCTTATTGGTTCCCATATAAATAACTCGAGAAGGTGAAGGAAAAAAAGAGGCCCGTAGCATGTAACGGTATTATCTTCGCCCCCCGAGCCCTTCATCCGCACGCAATGCTTTCAATTCATATCACAGCGCTGTTATTACACGACCCTGCATTGCTCTACAGCTCTACAAGTCTGCATCCATTCCAATATAGTGCAGGAGGGGGGTTCCAGTTCCTGTAAATACATACAGGCCTTCTCTATCACCTCCCAGAAACATGCAATCATAGCAAGACCTACAGGGTGACAGAGACATATAGTGTCAATTCGGTTGTCGTTTGGTTAGCTGGCCTTTCCCAGGACTAGATTTGACAAATAGACCGTCAATAGTTGTTACAATTCGGGTTAAACTAAGAATACCCGGTTTCGAACTGACTAGGATTGGTTTTAACTGCTAAAAAACAGTTTTAAACGGTTGGAGAATCCGTTTAAAAGGGGTTAAAAGTCGTTAAAACCGTTTAAAAGTGGTTAGAACGGGTCTGAAACGATTATTCACAAGACTAATGAGTTTTGGTAGACACGAACTAATTTTCTCCTATTTTTCTAGGTCAAAAAACGTCATCTGCAAGCTTGTTTGTCCAAGCGGCTCTACGGGGCCAACGCACGGCGTTCAAGATGGCGGCCGGATGGCGGGAAACGAAGCCTCGTGTTGTTGCAATAACGATGCTGTGTTGTCTGATGCTAAGCCAATATTTGCCTCTGAGCTTGGGAGACAGTAGTGTGTTGATCCGATCCGTTTACGGCCAAGGCCTCACTTCAAGCACACTCCGATGGATTACGATGGATGACGGCAGTCGCTCCAAATTACCCAACGACGTGGTAATTGCCGGAGCGAGTTATGGCGGCGATGATGTTTACGTCTGTCGTACGCATCACAGTGGGGTTTGGCTCCTGGGAGCGTCTGATGGAGCGTCTTGCCGAGTGGTCTTCTTCGAGAAGACCTTTAACAACGACCGTTTCGACGTGCTCGTCAACCCAGACCAGGCCGCTCGCCTGGAATGGGTGCCTTGGGACAAGCATCGGCGAGTGGCTACGGGGACAGTCGAAGACTCGGGCGCTTACGTAGCGAGGCACCAAATGGACCAGTCGTGGTTCGTCGGCAGTCTGGACCCGTCAGCGAAATCCCAAGGTCGGATCTACTTGGCGATTCAAGACGTGGTCCGGGTGGAGGCGGAGGGGGAAATCTTGGTCGAGCTCGAGCCGACCGACTACGCGATTGATCGCATGACGTACAACGACAAGAAACGTCAAGAGTACTCGCAAACCAAGGTCGTCTTGGC
Organism: Lepidurus arcticus; assembly: GCA_003724045.1. Taxonomy (NCBI): domain Eukaryota; kingdom Metazoa; phylum Arthropoda; class Branchiopoda; order Notostraca; family Triopsidae; genus Lepidurus; species Lepidurus arcticus. The sequence goes on from RJJA01000083.1 coordinate 101,757, forward strand.
GGACACGCGTTTGGAAAACGCCGAAGCGACCCAGGACACCCAAGTGTCCACCGTCGTCTTCTACGAGGTGCCTTACTCGGTCTACCTGGGCCACGTCCGCGGCATGTCCAAAGGTTTGGCCACCAAAGTGGTCGTTCCCAATGTCGAGGTCACTTTGGTCCACAACTGGGGGTTCGCGTCCAACGGGAGCATAACGCGTAACATGGAGATCTCGGCCAAGCTGGCCTACGGTACGGCTATCAATGCGTCCGTTGTCGGTAGCCGGGTGACGGTGGACGTTCCGTACACGGCGGAACTCAGCTCGTCCTACGGGAAGAACCGCACCCAGTCCGTCGTCACCCGCCAGATCAACGGCACCACGCGCCAGACCTTGATCCGCGACATCAAGTTGGTCTGGGGTCCGGCCTACTTCATCATGAACGGGACGCTGGTCCCGACCACCACCACCACGACGTCTACGACCACCAGTCCTAAAGCGAGTCCGACGACCACGCAGTCCATGTCGACGACCACCATTTCGGCGGTGAACTACCCGATGGACGACGGCTCCGACGCGATGGACAAAGACGCATCCGACGAGCCGCAGGACGACGACCGGGCTGCTGACGTCACAGACGAGTTGTTCAGCGACAAGAAAGCGTACCACCCGGACGCGAAGCACGTGGAAGTGACGACGTCCGCCCGAGAGGCGGCCTGGATGAGTTCGGACAACTCGGCGTCGTCCGAAAGCACCCGTTTCTTGTCATTCACGCTCTGCGTCGCGCTCATCACCGTGCGAATACTGCGATAGACACGATTCTTTTTCCGTCTGTTTTTTTTTCAGTCAATTCTTTTCGATTTTAAGGTTTTTCGAACCGAATGCAAGGAAACATGATGTCGGAATTCCAGATTTCTGGAAAAACTGTGATGTTTGTGTTTTTTCGTTTGTCTAGGCCTGTCGTGGTCAAGTTCTTCAAGTTTCGACCGCTAGACGCTGATTTGTTTTAAAAATAATAAAAAAAAATGGCGCGCGAACGGGAATCTTGTGCTTGACGTGCCAATCAATAGTCAGTTTAGTTTCCCGTTTCTCCGCGATCGAATTCAGCTTCCAGCAGAGGTTTACATTGATTCCAGAGAGAGAAAAAAATCGAACGTACTTGAAGAGCCAGGGCAAAAGGGGATCGACATTCCCGTGTAACGGAGGCAATTGCTACGAGATAACCAAGAAAACCAGAAGAACAAAACCCAGAGCGATTGACTTTTTTTTAATTTTTCATAATTTTTTCATCATTTCGCTTTAAGATTAGTGTAGCTTAGCACCGAATCCTTCGTTTTGTATAGATTTATAGAAGAACCTCCCAACAAAAGACATGTACTGTACATAGCGCACCGAGACCATGTACTGCTAGCTTACTTGAGCCTATTTGAGCCTACTTTAGCTTCCTGCGGCGTAATAGGGAACTGTAAAGCCTCCCCGCGGATTCGAATGGAACGAAAAATGTGCTTTAGGAAAAGATATGAACATAAACTTGGCATATAGTGACTATTGAATATATATCCCAGTGCACACTTTGTCCCCTTATACGAGTTTACTAAACCAGTTCCCTTATATTGTCCATCTTTGTCCACCCCAACCCCCTCGTTTGGCTCGTGTCCAGCCTACCGCTATTGGATATAAAAACTAATTTACGGAATTTTTAGTTTCATCTCGAGCCCTCCTGCAGCAAAAGGCGCTTATTATGTAGTAAAGTAGTGTCGCGACCCCCTCTTGGCCCGCCGCGTGTACATGTACTGTTACAGTACGTGTGCCAATATTGCTACGGAAGAATCACCCAAGCCTGATCGAAAAAGCCTACGGGAGGGCGTAACCAAGGGAGGGCGAGGGTTGAAAGGGACAGAAAGTGAGAGAGGGTAAATATAAGGTTATATTAGGGTTACGGACCATGGCTCGTACTCTAGGGTTGGCTTTGGGAGGGTGCAAATGGATCGATACGACGCTGTGCAACTCACGGCAGATGGGGTCTTATAAGGTAGTGAAAGAACTGTAAGGAATCACGGGAAGAAGAGGAAGAAGAAAGACGAATCCCGACAAGTCTCGAGCACGAACCAGCTGTACCGAGTCCCGAGTGGACTGTCCGTACTCTTGAGTACTCGTTGTTACTGTAGCGAACTAGGGAAGATTTTTGACGAATTTTTTTCAACAATGAACATTCTGAATTGGAGCGCTAGCAACATAATTCCAGGTTTCTACTGCCGACAAGGGGATTCTCTTGAAAGCTTCAACAAGGAAAATCCTTAACGTCAAAGCGCCAACAGTGAAAGTGTTCACAATTTCATTGTTGGAGTAACAATAAAAAGATCCCAATGTGAACCTCCAGAATGAAAAATAGAAAGCGGTGTGGGTCAATAGTGAAAATTTTAAATTCCCCTGCACCGAAACTACACGCCTTAAATATAAATGTTGACTACGACACGGGTCTCATGACGTCAACCATGGAAATTTCAGATGTCGGTACCAACGATGATCAATTCCGCTCAGTGTGCAGCTTGCACGACCGATAGAACTACTCAACTATTAGCACGAACCTTTCCAATCTTATTCCTAAGAACCTAGAACAACTCTTACACCTTAGTATATGTAGTATAACCTTAGTACGCAAAAGCTTGGCAAAAGGTTCTCAATATTGAAAGAGTCCTTTTAACTCCCCAAAAGACGCTTATCTTCTACCTTAGCAGCTTCTTTACTCTTGCACGTGCCTAGGAATAACGCTCCCAAGAATCGACGTTCAAACAGAAGCCGGAGCACTTAGCCAACGGAATTGAACAATAAATGAGGGTTTTCCTGTTGACATTACGGTCCTGTACGGATCCTGCCATTCCTTCTCATGGTCCACTTGACTGAACCAACTTGTTTCGTGGAAAAACTTTTGACCAAAGTTTGAACTTTACTCTCCTAGGAAGTAGCTTCCTCAATTGAAGTAAGTTAATGCCGTCTTTCCTCATTATAGACACAACTATCCAGGAGTTCCCGTGTCCTACAAACCGCCTTCTGCGCAGTTTAAAAACGAGTAATTGCCTTAAAACGTTAAACGGGGGTCGAAAATACAGCCACGTTTCAAACAGGACCTTTAATCAATGACTATATTCTGCATTGGACCCCTCTTTGGGGAAAGGGGGCTCCGGCAACATTGTTAAGAGGCTTCAAAGGGGCCCGAGCCGCCTTTCATTTGCTTTGGCAGAGAATTCCCCTCGCTTTTATTCAACTCCAGTCCAGAATTGAATAAAAGGCGAGGGATCGATAAATAGCGTAACGTCAAGCAAACTGGATCGAGTATGTGTGCTTTTCAACTAAGAAAAGGGAGCAACGGAAGATAAGAAGGACAAGGAAACTTACCCATGGCCCCTAATTGCTGGGGAGTCATCGGAGCTCCGTTTGGCTGAACACAGGTGTTGGATTGGCGATCGCCAGACACCGACATGGAACTCGATCGTTGTCTAGAGCTGCGCTGAACACTAGGACTGCTGGGACGGAAGCCTGATATGGCATCTAAGAGACAATATAGCATTAAAAATAGAGTCTTTTCCCCTTTTTTAAAGACGGTAACAGCTTAGTTTCCTCTAGTAGCTTTAGTTTTACCTCCACTGGCGCTGTGAAGTGGTGGTCGACCTCTTCTTGAGGTCAGGAAAGCTGGTTTGGGGAGGGTAAGTATAGTTGCGGCTTTGGAGCGCTTCCTTCGTAAGTATTTGGCCAGCAAAGCGACTGCACCAACGCTCATCGATATGGAAACCATCACAATCTGAGGAGAAAGAAGAAGAAATTAGGAATTGAGTTCTTTAACTGGTGAGAATAAGAGAATACATTTAAAATCTATTTTTTTTTTTGCCTATTATTGCCTTTTGTTTCCGGCTCAAATGGATGTTCCATAACGAGGAAAAGGGATACTTGAAGGACCATTTGGGAGACAGGTACCACTTCTGTTTGAACTGCAGCGAATGCAAAAGTTCCATCGAAGGTCAATTTGAATTATATATCACAGTAACAAAACAACAGCGTCCAATCAGCACAAACACTCACAAACGAGAAAAATTCCGACTGACAGAGTGACAGCCACGTGGGGAAATAAGACAGCTTCTGAAGAGTGGTTAATTACACATTTATAAGGACATATTTCGCATAATTTGAGAATTTCAATATCAGGAGGTGGATTTTCCCTAACATTCCTGGCTGCCGGCGAACAAATCTCACCGCGGGCACTGCCAGACAATGTCAACAGTGAAATAAAAGGCGAAATGCGATACACGAAATGGTGAATGCGAGCGAAATAGTTTTCCTGAGCCGAACTGGCTGAACGGAGCTCTCTTTCCTTTAAGGTTCGCGGAGCGCAGTTCATCCTTAGCCCCGCCTTCAGTGCATTGCCATGGCCATTAGCCACACGTTTCTTTGTTGACCTATACCCAATGTTTGGAAATCATTATTTTATTTATTTATTAAGCAAAGACTACGTTGGAAGGAAAATTCTATAACGTAACTGTTTAAAATTCACTTTGATGCGAAATAACTGGAGGAATCGCTAGCGGTTTAGGCTATTTTCCTGGATCGAACGGAGCTTACTTTGCGGTTTGCGGTTCGTTTCTAACCCCGCCTCCAGCGCAACTTGCCACATGTTTCTTTGTTGACCAATTCAACCAGTGTTTGAAAACGTTATTTTAAATTTAATTATTAAGAATAAGAAAGAATTATGGTAGAACGAAAATTTTCCGAAATTCCTTGTTTAAGGAGTTCACTTTTATACGGAATAACTGGAGGGATCGCTAGCGGTTTAGGTTACTTCTTATTCACGAGTCGCGTGAAAGGTGCATCCAACGTCGCCGTTTTTTCGTTTACCGGAATCTCGTTATCCTATTGGTAGGTAGTTTTTAACCATTTTTTGCCCTCTAAAGTTTACTAAAGCTAATAAATATTCTTCCCAAAGGATTTTTTGCCGTCAAAGATGGGCCGAGTCGCGGTTTAACATGAATAAGATTAAATCTGCCATGACAGAACACATAGAAACCGAAGGATCGCTCCAGGACCTTCCAAGTTCCAGTTCCAATCCTGCTCAATAAACTCAACATAATTGTTCCTAGTCTTATACTCGTGTACGAAAAGTTTCGGGAAAATAAAACGTTTTACAACCCAAACAAGTTAATTTTCACTTCCTTGAAAAACAAAGATTTCATTTTCAGCTCAGGCGATGTAAACAATCCAACTCCAAGAACGTGAGAAGTCCACCCCACCTGTTCCAAATACGTCCCGGACTGGCCGGGAGCTGGCTCTGAAGTAGGTTGAACGCTTCCTTTAACATTTCAACCGCATTTTTAAGGGTTTCATGGTTTCTTCCGTTACATGCTCGCTTGGCTCTGTTACAGTTACACCGCAAGTAACGTAAATATGTCAACATGATCCCTCACAAACCTGCTGGCGCTTTATTAACTTTCACTTGAAAACTTGAATTGTTATGGCTTTTTACCCTTCCCACCGCACCACACAGCTGGGCGCCCCGGGCGGTCAGCAGAAGAAAGTTTTCGCACATCCCCATACTACCCAATACATCCATTAGCAAAGATGTACTTGACCGCTTCCTGCTTACGTCACAAAGGTGTACAAAGATTCCATTTCATTGCAATTCGATGCAAAAGTCGGAATCTAATGAAGCATGTAAAAGGAACTGCTTTGGAAACTCTTAAGGATACACGATTAATAGCACACTCTCTCTTTTAACTCGCATCCATTTTCACGAAGAAAAATTTGTAAAAAATAAATTAGTCAAGAGAAAGCGTTAGAAGGCAGTGTAGACCTTGCAGGGAGTAGCTATAGAGCCTTTATTACATGAATATATGATCTCGGCATCCTTGTTTTCTCCCTCTGCTCTACATGCAACATCTGTTAGGTTGTGATCTTTAACTTTTTACGTTACAATTTGCAACCTAGCTGAGAAAGTTTCCTTTTTTGACAGCTTCTAATCAATTCTCAGGTTTCTGAACTAGTTTTAATGTTATTTAAACAGCATGTAGGTCAACGATGGATTTGAGAGAAAAAACATTTGGTATTGTTTACATAACATTTGTGACTATTGGCACCTTTTTGGGAAAATGCGGCCGTGAGTTCACCCTTAGTCAGTCGTGGAAACGAGTCTTTGTCTTCCTTTGTTGTCGCTTCTTTCCGATTTTCTCTGAGCCCATCAAGGCGTGTGAATGGTTCAGCTACGTCTTGCACCTATTAACATCCTTTACACCATTCACTCTCTCCACGAGCTGAATCTGGATATCGTTAAGGAGGAGCGAAACTTTGCTTTCTTTAAGTATAAAAACCTGAGGTTGCCCAGTATGGAAAGCACTCCGTTTCCTACTCTCCGCTCGGACAAGTGTTTTAAGTACATGTAGATCTACTGCTTAAAGTACTTCACAGTATAACTACAGCGCCAAACCACAGTAGCATAACTAGTTAAAAGAGGATCATGCATTGGTTGCAGGTAATTTGTGGTTTTTTAGTGGGATTTCTTTTTTATGATTGTGGTTTTTCTTAGGTGATTTATTGTGTGGGAGTTGTTCCCTTTTGTTGGGCCAGAGGGGCAGATTTGGGAAAGATCCGCAGATATGCGCCGCAGTCGGATTTACAGAAGAGAAAGTATTGTGGATTATCTTTTTGTTTTTTTTAAGTTAATATTTGTGCTTTTTTAAGTCTGGGATCGCTGCCGTTGGCCACTGATGGTAGTTCCTTCACTGGATCCAGTGCGATCCCGGTATCTTCACAACAGAATCACCAAACTCCACAGTACCAACAATCGAACTTCCAAGCGCCTCAAACTTCAGGTTACGTTTATTCTATTTTCTATTTTTTTCGTCGATTTACGTATATCAGGAGGCTAATAACACTTAAAAAGAAGGAAGAACGTTTGGTAAGTGTTAGCCTATCGGAAAGTAGGAAGAGTTTTCCGTAGCTCGTATTCCTAATGGTATGACTGCAGAATATTCAAGAAATAAATACCAATAATATTAAGTAATATAAAAATAAATATCACTCTACAACTTTATTGAGTATTAATTTTGCTTTATACAGTAATTAATTAGTCTCTTTACTAATTATAAAAATGTCTCTCTGTTTTCTCCACAGGATTACAATCCGGTAACCTTCACGTGTCATTGGACGGCATCCTGGGTAGTTTCCCCCCAGATATCCCTGCAAACAAGGCACAGAATACTGCTCAATTGATGATTCCTTCAGCCCTAGATTTCAACTCCCAATCCCAAACGCAAGCCTCAGCGGATTCCGCCGTTTTGAATGTTCAGTTTGAACCTTCCTTGCCTCCGGCCACCTTCGCTCCTCCGAAACAGGCTGCTCAAGCTAACTCAGCACGTTCAGACTCCCCTTCGACTCAACTTAACTTCGTCCAACTGCCGCCAGCCCCGCCTGCTCAGCGTCCGCGAGTTGAACACCATTCTGTGGGTCGAGGAGGCGGCTACCAAGCTCTACATTTCCCTACCGCTCCCCCCGTAGCTCCCGCACAACCGTATTTGCATTCCGAGCATCAACCAGCCTATTTCCCCAATGAACTCCCGGTTGAACAAAACGTGGCTCAACTCCCAAATCCTGGTCCTCAACCTATTACTTCCGATGCTGCGCAGCAATTCGGTCAACAGCTCCCACCCCAGCCGAATCAGCTAGAATTACCCAACTTGGAACACAATCAACAGCAGAATCAGCACTTTTCACCTTCCTATGGGCACAACAATCAACACAATCAGCAGGAGAATCAATACTTATCCCCTTCCAATGGGCAATATTTAAGCTTGGGACAGGATCAACAGCAGGTTCTTGACTCCCATCACGGGAATCAGCCTAATCTACCGCTTCAAGGAGTCTCGGCTAGCGCGCATGCCTCGGGGGATCAAGCATTAGCGCAAGTTACTTCTTTTAATCCATCTCAAGCTTTACCTGTCCATTCTGGGAATCAACAACAAGGATCTGGTCATGGAGTCGCGGATTTTCCAGCGAATCAGGGCCAACTTGGCTCACAGATACCTTTGCAAACGCATGCACCCATGCCAGCAGTACTCCACGAGTTGCCTGTACCCGTTGAAGAACCGGGATATGGTTTTGAGATAGGGAACGGCGAACCGCAGCGCCAGCAAGAGCAAATCTTCACTGAAGATCTTCCAACGATCTCAGAAGCGGTCTTTGGAGATGGATTGCTTACCCCTGAAGGCCAACCACAACAAACCAAGCTTCAACCATACAACCTGCGTGATTCTTCTCAAACAGATGGTAGTATTCGGCCTTTTTGTTGATATAAAATAGCTAATGTGTGTTTCTGTTTGTCAGAAGTGGGGAAGATCAGCTCATTTAGCTACTTCAACAATCCTTTTGACGGTAGACAATTGAGGATGGAAGCCGTTAGAACGATCCAAGACAGGTTCCAAGAGTTTATGGCAGACAAAACAGGTTTTCCTGGTATGATTGAACCAGAAAAGGCCATGTTTACAGGATATGCTAATTCGAAACGTAAAACCCCGTCTACTAAGTACGGCGCACCCAAGTCTGCCCCATTAATGTACTAGAATGGAATGCGTATTGACTTTACGCTTTGTACAAAAAGTAAGGGTAAAACTTTAAAAAATCTTAGTTTTGTCATAATTCTTTAGACATATTACCCTCTGTTGACTTTGCACAATTTTATATGCTTTTGTACAAACATTTTTGATAAATGTTTGATGTGGTTATCTGATCAATGTTTGTCTTATTGTGTAAATAAAACTATGCTGTCGAACATTTGTTTATTTCAACACGTTCTTCGGATTTATACTTACACATGTATGTAATGTATCCCAGAGTCAAAAGTGACACTAGTGTGTCACTGTTCAACAATGAATTTTCCTTTGTTCAGCTAGTGGAGTGAAAGAAAGTGCAAGTTTTAACGATTCTCATGAACGAAAGTTGATGAAAATCGTTAAGCTAACCTAACTCAATAACCTAAGCTAAGTTAACCTAACCTAGCCTAATGCATTTCTCATTTGAAAACCACTTTTCAACTCGACTGACACGTGGAGAACGTTTCGCAACAATAATTCCCGTTAGCGTCACTTTGAACCTGTGTTGGGTATTTTTTGCAGAGACATCTGCTGGCAAATTTTGTAATTAAATAGTGAAACATTATTTTGTACCTTGACCTTGTAACTAGTTGAAGGTTACCCAAAGCACGTAAGCTATAACTTGAATATTTTGACATATTGTATGCATCAGAGAGCATACACTTTAATATTGCAGTTCTCTGGAACTTGTACTAAGAGTTTAAACAAGAAAAGAAATTAATGTATGGTTTAAATAACGTATATTCGAATAAATAGCAAAAATGGTAGAGATAGCACACGATTGCAGTAGCTCAGTATAGTAAACACTTTAAAAAATGCTTCGAAAGCAATTGAAAACCAACAATAATGGTTTGTTGCACATGTGTTTTCGCTTATGCTTTCCTCACATACCAGATTTCGTTACGTCGGTTGAAAAACTTCATTGGAGCGTCGTACCCGCTACGATAATAAAAATCATAGTTGACATCCTTTTCTCCACCCTTCTCCAGCAAACCCTTCAAAGTTTCCGCTTCAGCTTGCCATGCTGCTTCACTCCACATGAAACCGCTCACCTTCCTACATGTACCAACCAACATCAATTAAAGTAGCCCAGTTGAGTACCAACATACATCAAGTATCACTAACTACCCCATTACAACAACAATATAAACACGTACCTTGTCAGAATACTCATAGATTCACGATTCTGGAAGTACACAGTACTTGACGTGGGCTTAGGTGGATCATCTTGGTGCTTGTCAGGCAAATGAAAGCACATCTCGTACACGGTTTCATTCCCCGCCTTCTGCACTTGCGTCATCACAGGAACGGTCATCGAAATTTGAGTTTCTAGAGAAGTTCATGTTCATAAATGAAATAAAAGGGAATTTAACTAAAAAAACTTACTGTTTTCATTAGCTCCAGAAATGTACCGGAAAAGTTCCATAAACATAGCACGAGAAGGTACTTCCCGCGCAACCTCTGACGTACATACGGCTTTGCTAGCTATGTACCTCCGCTCCTCATATGCGTCGCCCTATTAAACAAACCCCCCGAACAATCAGCATACATGCTTTGAAAACTATTTTTGTTTGTTTTATAGCTATTTGTTTAGCTTTAACGGTAGTTTTTCTAGTTAAAAGAATGTGCGCAATCACCTCAGCAGTCCTTGACACAGCATATTTAGGAGATTCAAATTCCGGTCCGGCAATGAACCCCAAGCTGTTACTCAAGTAACCCATCCATTGTGATTGGCTCTGAACAGAGGTGGCCAAGACGAACACCGCTAGAACCAGTATCCACGACATTCCCAGATGGTGTCTTCCTAAAAGTAAACAAGGACATAACCCATGAAGATAAAAACCCGTTGCTCACAGGTCAAATCCCCCCCCCCCTCTTATCCATCCTCCTTACACAAAAAAAGAAGAGGGCACGGTCCACAATTGCCCAATTCCGTCACCCAACGCGTTCCCAATAAGGCCTGGGAGCCACCGATCGACGTTCCAGATAAGCCGGAACTTCCTAGTAGGTTACTTTAGCTCACTAGCTTCGGTTCAGCGACCTGAAGAGTAGTGGTATAGTAGTTGTCCTTGGTCTAACATTTTGAAATCATCATTTGCAGAGCTGCCATGAGGCATTCGTCTAGGTGAAGGTCAAACTACGGTATAATTTCAGGTTCTGCCCCAAACCTGAATCTTGCAAATAACCCTGGCATTTGCGCGGTGACCTAAAACAAATGCCTCCTAACCGTAGAACATGCCAAACTAACCCCCAACCCACCAACGCTCTACACGTCCGCTAAAGGTACTAAATTCCAAATAATCCCGGCTTTTGCGCGGACGTGCTGAACTACACAGTTCAGCCTACATTTAGCCCACATCATGCATCAGCGCTTTATTCGCCCGATAAAGGTGTTAAACCCCGAAGTGCTCCCAAGTACCTCCCAAGTGCGCTAATACTAGATTAAACCTTAGGTACCCCACATTGGAAAAACCCTTAACTTTCTTTCAATCTACTACTTTAGGCTTATAACCTACCGAAGAACTGTAATAATTGCAATATAACTACTGTAATATTAGTAAATAACTCACGCGTAGGAAACGTAACGTAACTGCAAGAATCCTCTCCTGCGAACGTACTGCACAGTACTTCGGCAAATTCACTAACTGAACTGAAGTTAGTGCTCAAGCTCGGGTCTTTTATAACCCAGTCCGAGCAGCCAGGTATTTCCTCATCAACGGCCTTTGTAAAGTAGGTGGGGTTTAGTTAGTTCCCTAAACATTTTCCCCCCAATGACAGAATCTTCTCTTCAGCGTTCAGCCTTGGCCCCGCCTTCTTTCTACAATTGGTTCTGGAGAGTCGCCTTTAGCTAACCCAGTTCCATATCTGTTCCCCACTTCCCTCAACGAAACCTTTTTCGCCACCCAAGGTCTTTATTTTCATTCTAAATATACGTATTGCAGAACTTAGAGCTTTGAAAAACTTACCAAGTGACCGTTTGGGTTGTTGTATTGAGAACAGGTCGGTTCAGTGGTGATCGCGCCGATTGACCCTTTCAACCTGCCCTACATTGGTTACACGTTACACCTAGCGGTTTCATTCAACAGTTACAAGATTTAGCAAGAGCAAAATCCCTTTTTCTTTGGACTAAATAAAAATAAAAAACGGTTCCCAGCCAAAAGTTTCCAAATATATAGAACATTATAATAACCTTGCCAGTATCTTTTTAAAACAGAACACCTAACACTATACAAAGAAAAACACTCAAAAACGCTAGTAAAATTAGAAAAACATCCCGATTTTTTTTATTGATATGGGGGAAAATAACGTATTTCTCCCCTTATTTAGCGGGAGAAGAGACATGGCGTGAACGACGAGGTGGGGCACGGTCTTCGGGCAATTCCGGCAAAGGTTCTAAGGTGGCCACGCCCTCTAGGTTGTGTAATTGGGCCTCGTTGAACCCTTCACTGACTTCCAAGGCTAAGGACACGGATAGCGGACTCAATCCCGAGCCTCCTGATGCGGAAGCGAGTGAATTGGACGACGGGGGTGAGCCAGGAGAGGCGGATAATGCTTGGGGAGGAGATTCGCCAGCTAATAAGACGCCCATAGTGCTAGGATCTTGTCCTGGGGCGTTGGGTACGCCAATACGTCGATCGCGGCGCAAGGATCGGTTGAGTTTGTCCAATCGTTGGCGCAACTGGATCACTTTGCCTTCTAGGTTCAGGTTAATCGACTTCACACTATCGTACTTGCTTTCCACCGCCTGAAAAGAGACACTTTGGGTTAAAAAAACAAGTTTTAGAGATACAAACGAGATAGTAATGAGTTACAAGAACAGCGAATCTAAGGGAAAGTTTAAGTCGTACAGTACCCGGATCATTTGCATGTACTCTTCGCGCAGGATCTTCATCGCACGTTTCTGTTCGGCGACCAAACCTTCGCGCTTGGCTGCTGCAGCTTCCAATTCCGCCAAACGAGCGGCTAGAGCCTCGCTATTCCGTATCTCACGCTCCAGTTGCTCTTTATAACCTAGAAAAAAGGAATTTCAGGAAAAAGGGATTGGAAGTAAGAGGAAAAGATTGCAATTCGACGCTTCTGATGTTACTTTGAAGCTGCTCGGTAAAGGCGTGTTCTAGTGCCTCCTGTTGGAAGATGGCCGTGCTCCGGAAGGTGGTTTGCTGCTGTTGTCGAAGCGCTGTTAAAGCTTCACCCATTACCAACAGCTGATGCCGGGTGTTACTCAGTTGTTCCTTCAATAACGACACGTTAGCCACTTCAGCTTCCAAACCATCCAGCTCTGCTTGCAATTGGAATATGGATCCTTGTAGGGCGAACACTTGCTATAAAAAATGAAGAATAAAAAACAGAAAATCACTTCCAAAATAACTTTTTTTGGCTCCCGAAAGTCTAAAAGCATTAAATAATAAAAATAAAAATAAAAAAAAGGGAAAAAACTAGAAAATTTCAAGCAGTACTTGTTGTAATCTGTAAGTGACTTCTTTTTCTTCCTTTAACATGGTTTCCAACTCGGTTTTAGCTCGCACAAAGTCGCCCAGCTGCTGACTCGACTGCTTGGTCTAAAATAATGAATAAATAATAAATACAATAAAATAAATAATGAAATAAGTAAGCAAAAGTAATTAAAGTAAAAAAAATTATAGAAAAGATTAATAACAATCACATGCACTAGATCAGGGGTGTCCAACCGTTTTTTTCTATTCACCAACACTTAAAAATGCCCTCCGAATTCGCCAACACACTACAATTCGCCAAAATCATTGCAACGCAAAACTTTGAATGGTTCTACCAGTAAAAGTTTTTAGTTCAGCGCTTTAGCCCAAGAAACAAGTCGAGAGTGCTAAAAAAAGATTCAACGTTTGGATTTACGAAATTAAGATCTTTTTGACAAGGTTTGTCGGGGAATTTTTTTGAACAGCCGATTCGCCAACATTTTTCGTCAATTCGCCAACGTTGGCGAATTGAAGATAGGGTTGGACACCCCTGCACTAGATAGTCAATTGTTCACAACTTTTCAGCCACTTTTCAATTATTCAACTTTGATCAACTTTTTGAACAATTTTCCGGTTTTTCATATTTGTTTTTCAAATTCATATTTGAAAGTCTTTCCATAGGAAGGACTTTAATGCGTAAAGATAAAGAAACGAATTATGTAAGCGTAAGACTGCGTTAAAAAAATTAAAGATAAAATTATCTAAAATTATCCAAAATTAATATTTTAAAAGACCCGTAATCATAGTGATCAGTAACATTTAAATGATAAGTAATTATTGAAAAGAAAGGAAATCATAAAAAATTATCTAATTTCAACATTTAAATACTTGCGCGTCCAAAAGTTTCATCATGGCAATTTTTTCGCCTTCAGCCTTTGCACGGAATTTGCGTAGAAACTCAAGGTCCTTTTTAAGTACATCTTGATCCTGGTGGCCTTCCCTTAACTGCACCTGCTACTTAGGAAAAAAGTTTCAGAAAAAAATGAATAAAAATTTTAATGAAGTTTTCACAATTTTTCTGCATTTTTTTACCAAAACATGGAGCTGTTCTTCTAAAGCACGCGTATTCTTGGCTTTTCCCAGCAATCTGCGATTCCTTTCCGCATGGATGACCCTCCTTTGCCTCTCATATTGTAATTGGCTGTGCAATAACAGCACTTGACCTCTTAATAACTGCAATTCATCAGCATCCGACACTGAAGAAAGAGAAACACGACGTCAATAAGCGTCTTAAATACGTTTTCCCAAGAAAAGCACACAAAATGAAGCTTTTCGTCTAATAAATGCGGGGGAAAACAGGAATTTTTCGGTATTTGAAAGGATTTACTTGTCTTTTTAGCTCTGCTGTTTTTCCATTCCAATCCTTGGACTTTATGGGTCTGGAAGGCCGTTTCGATGTACTTATCCAGCAAATCTGCCGGCGCGGGGCTCGCACTGGATCTGCGAGCGTCTCCGGAGCATTCGTGCCACAGTTGAGCCGGTAAAACCGAGAAAAACAAGTGTTCGTAAGGCGTCGACGGGCAAATATCTTCCGTTTGCGTCCCAGCGTCGGATAGACTCACTGGCGCGACTAAATTCAGCGTGGTATCGGCCACGGTGGTACCGGCACTGTCCATGGAACAGACCGAAGCGCACATATCCGCTCGGCGAGTCAAATCCGGGCAAGATCTGGACTTCTTCGGGTCTTTTTGGAGAAACTGCTGGCCAATCATCGGTGGACCTTGGGTGCTGAAACTGCTCGCGCTGATCTGTCCAGGGCTACCCACATTCAACGCCGAGCTCGACGGAGCAGCCGAGCCGGACAAACACTGACTATAGTAGCGAATCCGGAATCTTTGCATGAAATCCCGCATCGAATACTGTTTGGGCAAAAACAGAGATATGCTCGAGTTCGAAGTACGCGGCAAAGTCAAGGTCTCTTCGTCCGAGATGTCCAGCTCTTCCTCTTCGTCTTTAATGCTGGAAGCTCGCGAATCAAGAGACACAACCTAACACAAAGAAAATTCGTAAATAAATCGAAACAAATCGATTTTTTAAGGTATTTCGATACTTTTTCCTTGTTTGAGCTCGCAAAACGCTCGACAGGGCGACGAGGAGCGAGATTGGACGCGAAGAGACCACAAACTTCGTAATCTTCGGCTGTTAAGGCATCCGAGCCTGACGGTATGGCTTGGGGAACTGGCCGGCACGCATTGGAAGGCGGTAAAGTGGATTTTTCTTCCGAAAAGAGGACTGGACTGACCTGAAATCGCATAAAACATAAGAAAGTGATGGTAGTAATAAGAAGATAGCAATTTACGAGTCCTCTTTCGGTTTTGCTAGGGCTGAAATGTGACTGAAGCTTCGTTCCTTTGCCGCTAGCGTGTCTGGAACGTATTTTTGCACCGGTTTGGATTGTGGGCGTGATCACAGCCCCGTCTTGCCTACTCTGGACCACTTTTTGCAGTTTATGGGCCAAGATAAAGCTGCGGCGGTCGTCATCCCCTGCTTCGAATGATAAGCTGCGGTCTTTGGACTCCTTTTTCAGAGGAGAAGTGGGGTGAGACGGATTAGGCGTGGGAGTAGGCGGAGGAAGAGGCGTGGCTAGCAGCATGGCCACCGAATTCGTGCCAGGCAACGGTCTCCACGTTCTCTGGCACTCCAAATCCTGAAATTAAAGAAAGTGAAGGCGATATTAGACCTAGCTGGCTCTTAAAAGCGTTTAATTACCATTTAATACTGAAAAAAACTGAAAAATGTAATTACTCTACGAAAACACATAATAAGAGCTTCTGAACACTAAATAACGGGTTAATATGGCCGAATTATCACAACAAAACCTAATTATCTCCTAAAATGTTTAAATTAAACGTCGTCGGAGTTGAATTTCAGTAATCCCGAGTGAAAAAGTGTCTAAGTAAGGGATTAGATGGCCAATTAAGGGACAAGACGAAGTACCTTGACAGGAGTGGTGAAAGGCGTGGTCTCTGGAGTGGCTTCAGTGGCTGTTTCGGCCAGAAATAAGCGATCTCGAGGCGTAGTGCCACGAGAAGCCAAGAAAGGAGTGGGCGTATGCGGTACCGAGACTTTGCCAGCGTTGTCGGATGCTCCTGTGGGCAGGGCTACGGTTTGGGAAGGCGAAAACCAGTCCCCATTCAACGCCATAGAATCGCTGAAGAGCGCCGCGCAGGCTGGACCTATTCCCACAGCCGCTGAAATGAAATCAGTTCCGCGAGGAAGTAAACTGGATGTTAGCGAGTCTTCTCGATCCCGAGGCCAGTCTTGGGCATCTACCACGTATTTATCGCACTCTGCAATGATGTCATGGACATCCATTTGTTTCCACCTACTCCCAAATAACATGTATGAAGTATTAATTAATTACAAAAATTGGTATGACCAATTTGGATAGTTTTTACCGGGTAGAAGTGATCTCAGTTTCTTTGGAGACGGTTACGAGCAGAGGATGGAGGCGGACAGTTTCCAGTAAAGGCTACAGAACGATAATTTGGGGTCAATCATGCAAAAAAAAAGATAAATAGGGTTTAAAGGTTTACTTTGATGGTGTGACTGAAGATACTCAAGTTTTCTCGCGAAGTGTACTGTTTCCGCAAGAAAGTGATGCAGTTGCAGGGATACATGCCATATAATCGGTGAAATAACGCATAAACGCCCACTTGCAAATGCAAAATGTAAGCTTCAGGAGTGGCAGAGCCCAAATTGGTTGCAGTCCAAGCAGCCAATCGACTAAAATGATGAAAATGTACAAAATAAAAAAAAACAAAAACAATAAATTAAAATAAAAGAATCCTAATGCTTTTACCCAAATATCTCAAAAATTTCATGTAAGGTGTTGGCATCAATGGTGGGAATTACAGGTAGTAGCGCTGTAAGGACCAACAAGGCATTTACAAGATGCAGGACTTCAACTTCCAGCTAAAATACAAAAAAAAACTGAAAAAAACACACAAAAACTTAAAGAACTCAGAGTTACTTTGAGAAGTCTTAAAAGCTCTTTGAACGCTATATTAGGGGCAATTTTGTAGAGCCAAGGAGGTAGTTTCCGAACCAAATGACCCAGCATGATAAGAGCTGACAGTTTTGTGGTTCCTCGCAACGATTCCGCAATCCTATAGAACAAAAAGGGAATTTTAGAAAGTTTATTTGACGTTTTAGCAGTTTTACTTGTCGAAAAGATGCTTTTCATGGCCATCACGAACGCTGACTAAAATCTCCACAGCTCGCAAGGAGTTGGTGCTCAAGTAGTAGTCGTAGAGTCCATATACCAACCAAGCTTCATGTGCTAAATCGAAGAAAACATTTTATTACTAATTATTTGATTTTAACGGGTTTTTACTTTCGCTTAGACACTCGAATATATGGGATTTGATCTCATTGACTTGCTGGGGATTTCCCGTCTCAAGCTCGGCGAAGATCTCAGCAGCCTCCAGTTTGGGATGCTTTTCTGCCATTTGTCTTGTTTGTCTACGCGCGCTGTCATGTCATTCTGCAACGGACGACGGTAAGCAACTGGTTTTCGTTCGTTTCCAAGGCACCCTAGTACAATAATGTTTTCATATTGAAAGTCATAAGAATTTACGCAAAAAAATACTTTCTAATACGGGCAGAATGTATTAGAAGGTAATTTCTTATAGATAGTTGATCGCAGCCTATCTAGAATGTTACTATTATTTACCTCAGATATACACTTTGACGTCACTGTTTACCAATGCCGGCTAAGCAGACCTCATAGCAGACGGAATAACAACACGATCGGAGGTCAGAGCAACAGGATTGGAACCGTGAACAGCACCCCAAGCTGTAGACCTTGGAACTAGCGGGGTTCTGTTCTTATTGGCCGAATCGTACCACCCGCCTTCTTTCGCAAGCCGTAGGTGTCTATGCGGTTCGGTTGGATAAGCACAATCCGCAAACAATAACCATTCTCGACTGTTCTCGGTACAAACATCGCTTGCGGTTTCGAACTCGCGGTTCAGACGCCATATTTCGGTTTCATCATCTGCATTTACTATTTACGGATTTCGTAACGAAAGATTTATAAAACCCCCGTGTAATAAATTCTGGAATAAATATGGGCGACTCTGACTGGAACGTAGCTCAATTCAAACGCCAAGCTAAAGGAACTGCAGGCAAAACCGAACAGGTAAAATAAAGGCAACGAAAAACGTTGTCGTTATTAAACAACTCGTGCATTTGTTTGGCTGTGGGAAAAGCTTCTAGCTTGCATAACCTTTCTTTATAATTGTGTTCGTTTAGGTCGTTAACGCTGCGAGACGACAAGGAGTAGCTGTGGACACGGTCACTAAATGTAAACTAGTATAAATTACTAAGATAATCAATTTATCACCAAAAAAAGAAGGAAGAATTATTGGATAAATTTCATTTTATTATTTATTTCTAGATGGAGCAGCCCAGAACAAGCACTCAGTTACTACTCTTAACACAGCCAAGCTCGATCAAGAGACAGAAGAGTTGAAACACGACAAAGTGCCCCTGGAAATTGGCAAATTGATCCAGAAAGGCAGGCAAGATAAAGGCTGGACTCAGAAGGATTTGGCCACACGCGTCAATGAGAAACCCCAAGTCATCAACGAGTACGAAAGTGGCAAGGGTGTGCCCAATCAAGCAATTCTTGGGAAGATAGAGAGAGCTATTGGTAATTTCTGTGCAGCTCTAAGAGTAATGGTTAACTAACGATTTTGCTTCCTTTTGATTTAGGTCTAAAATTACGCGGTAAAGATAAAGGCCATGCCTTGGCGCCTCCTGGCAGCGATGCTGGCAAAAAGTAGATTTGCTGGTTCATCGTACAGGAGGCAAAGCCTTGGCAGACCCCATAATTTCCCCCTTTTTATGTGTGGAGTTTGTAACCTATGCGGGAAACTTGCGTGGCGTTAGAACGGTGACCAACTTGTAGAAATACACAAAATATGTTCAAATTATCATCTTCAAGTTTTTATGTATTCCTTTCGCAAAAACCACTCGATCTATCAGTTTTAATCCTTGCGCAAGGGGAAATGTTGAGTCTCAATGCCATCCTTGGTAATAATATTGATCACTACTCCATCTCCGGTGTAGATGTCGCGCTCTGCCGCAGAAATAAACCCGTCTTTGATAACAGCAATGGCTTTTTCCACTGTTAACACCTCTGGTTTCACGCCTTGCATGTTTTTCAACCCAATCTAGACGATTTGCACTTTTAAAACCAAGTCTGGAAGAAGTTCAAGCATTTTGAATTACTTGATTGTCCAATAATGGGACGATTAGAGCGCAGGCTGAGCCGCCAGCGTAGTATTTGCCTTCTTCGCAGTGTCCGACTGGATCATAGCTGTAGATATAGCCTTTGCCTTGGGAATCCAGACCGGCTAGAATGTTGGAAACGTAGTATGGGAAAAACCGCTTGTAATAGAGCATGGTTGACAACAACTGAGCCACTGCTGGCGTCGCCATGGGCTTCAGATGCTCATGGAGATACATCTTGGAGGGGAAAACAAGAGACATTGATATTAAATTCATTCTTAGAAGGTTACAAGACGATCATAGTTACTTTCATCCTAGCTTCCAAGACTTTGGTCAATGTCAAGACGTCACACCAACATCCTGTGCAGCCTAAAACGGTTTTCTCAGACATTTTGTAGAGTTTAGTTTGTTCCCTGGTATAAATGGAATAGCCAGCACTTAAACGCGTGTCTGAAGCAATTACGGCAAAGTCTTCTCCGGCAATAGCTACAACAGTTCTAAATACACAATACAAATTCGTTCAATTTTGTTTAAATGTAACATGTATTACACAACAATGAAAAAGTTACCCTCCATTGTCAGAATAAGGGCTCCATGAAGGATGTTGCTTGACTGCATAATCTGGCAAGTTTCTAACGCGGATTTCTGCCATTTTCTCTTATTTAATTAACTAATTTCCCAGACAAGTTATCCAGCAAATAAACAATTCACAACTGAAAGTCAAAATTTACCTTATCATTGGACATCTAGCGACAGCTAAAGTAAATGAACGTTTGAACGGAATACATTTTGGTAAAGTAGGCAATTTATATACCGTAACTGCAAATGCTACAATTTCTATGAAGATATTGTTATTCCTACAAAATAAGACCCATAAGTTATATTAACCAAGAAGATTAAAAAGAACTAGATAAAATAGTTATGTACAAATAAGCGAACAAATACACGGTCAAGATAGGAAGCTGAGGGAGCCAATCAGGGAGCAGGATTTCGTTCAAAATGCTGAACGTAAGAGTATACCTTTAGCGGTTAAGGCAGCTAACGGTGAACTTTGCCACGGGTTTGCAGAAAAAATTGTTTGATTTCTCTTCAATTCAGTGGCATTTTTACGTCCTTACATTATATGTTCATAGGCACGAACTATTCTTTACCATTTTAACAATAGAATACTAACAAGGAAATGTCCTTGCTATTATTCGCTTGATTAGACATAGAAACGTAAGGGTAATTACAATAGCGCTTATGAGAAAGGGGACTTCTTTTTCCTTCTCCGATGGAGCATTCCCACTAATTGGCGTCTTCAATGAAAATCTCGTCCTTCTGCCGTCTTCCAGCAACAGTCTGCGAGGCTTTTTATCTCTCCTTAACGATACCACTCAGCTTCCCTTGATCTCCGTCTCCGGAAAACGCGAGCATTGAGCAGAAGATTTCTGCAGCAGAAACCCCACACTCTCGCTTCTTTTCTTTTTAATTTCAACTCCCCGACATCCGCCACAAATCCCACGGTAATCAACAGTATCCCAAGATACTATTATTACTTTTCCTTCTGACTTGTATTGGCCCTTATTTCTTTTCATCTCGTCTAATAAAGGTCACGCACTAGTTCCTATAGAAACGATATTATAAATGTCAACATATCCAGCTCTCCTGGACGCTAAAGTATAATTAAAGTCAACGCACGAAACCTCGGCTACTTGGAGTACGGTATCTGTTAACGGACAAGAATCTCATGAATACCGAAACTATATAAGAGGAAAACAAAGCTCCCGCTTTTCTTCATTGTGATTCTACGGTATTGTATCCCCGGCGTGCTTACCTAAAGAGGGGCCAAAAGGCCACTCGCTTCCATTAGCTAAAAGCTCCTCCAATCTTTACTCTCCAACTTTGCCAAATGCGATACACTTTCAACCTCGTTAAAGCAAAGCAATTTTCTCTCCATAGGAACCCGTCTGTCTCATACATATTTTCCCTCCAACTTCCCATAATTCCATACTTCTACCACAACATCAAAGCCCT
Organism: Lepidurus arcticus; assembly: GCA_003724045.1. Classification (NCBI taxonomy): domain Eukaryota; kingdom Metazoa; phylum Arthropoda; class Branchiopoda; order Notostraca; family Triopsidae; genus Lepidurus; species Lepidurus arcticus. The sequence continues at coordinate 123,110 of RJJA01000083.1, forward strand.
CAATTACTTTCCAATATACCAAATTTTAACCCAAATAGGCAAATACCTTCTTTCCAAACAGAATACGAAGTTCATAAATCCTGTACAACACTCCACCACCGCAGTAATACAATTCTCACGTTCCGTTATAAAAAGCGAAGTAAATGCCACTGGGTACCCTGTCATTTATCTTACGGCTTTGCATGGGCGTAAAGTGGTCCCTTTCCATTGAAGAAAATGCCAAGAGAAAAGCGGTTGTTCATGCTGGTAGCCAACCCACTTGTGATGGACTGGCGTAAATCCATCTTCCTTCTTCATTCTTCAGCGGCTGAGAGTGCTTAGCGTCTTTTTCCTTCTTTTTCCCGATAAAATGTATATAAAAGAGCGGAGATAAATTCCAACAGTTATAATATAGCTTATCGATTCCCTTCAGGCAGGTTTTAGCATCTCCTGTACTATGTAGCCGTGCAAAATAATAGGCGCAAGTAGACGCGTATTATCGCTTCAAATAATATCGAAGATTCCGTTGGGACCCACGTATGGAGATACTTTTATAGATCCCCTTCTTCCTCTCTTCCACTCTAAGCCTCTTTTCCCCCGAAACCCTGCTTATCACTGTTTCCCTTTTAAATGAAGACGGACCATTTCCAAGTTGATAAGATACAACGAGTACAAAACGTAATCAAACCCAAAGTACAAAGTATAAGCTTAACCTGACCAAATTAAGTATCATCAGCAAGTTAAATGCTCCAATATTAGAAATGTACAAGATGGAAGGACTGAGGGAGAAATTATTTGACTTGTTGATGATTTGGCGTATGATTCCTGTATTGCCTGTGCAGAGGCAAGCTGGAGGGATTGCGCAGGACCAGACAGGCGAAGTCATTGTGAAGCAACCTGTTGGTCATACAAAGTGTTCTTAAGAGTATAAAAGGCTGGGAATTAAAGCACTACACGAGTAGTAGTTCTCGATGAGCGGGCCGTGATCCAACATAGATAATTTTGTTTGACGTTTTTCACTTGCCAAGTTGTACTTAAAAGCAGAGAAACAACCATCGAAACCTGCTGTTTAGTTTCCGCGCATTAATCATGGATTCATCGAGTGAATTCCGTGTAGCAGGACACCAACTTATTGAATACCTGGCTGAATACATCGACACGGTCAAAGAACGGTAAGTGAAATTAACCTAAATTTTCCAAGTATTTTGAAGGAAATGAATTAAGTGATTTAAATGGATTTGAATGGACTTGGACAATCAGGCGAGTGTTACCGACGGTGACGCCTGGGTACATACGGGACTTGTTGCCCGATATCGCCCCAGAGCAAGGAGAACCCTGGGAAGACATCTTCCGCGACATTGAGCGTGTCATCATGCCCGGCATAACCCATTGGCATTCGCCCCAGTTCCATGCCTACTACCCTACGGCACAATCATGGCCCGCTCTGCTCGGTGACATGCTGAGCAGCACCATTGCCTGTATTGGCTTCACCTGGGTATTTAGAACGTTATAAGTTACACTTTCTTGGATTAAGGCTCTCGTATAGCTTAAATTTATGTTGTTCTTAAATTTATTCAGTGTACAGTTATTCTGTATAGTTATTCTGTAAAGTTATTCTGCGTTACGCGCAGAATACCATTGTTATGCGCAGAAGTCGTGCGTGTTCATATAGATGCATGCAAAGCACTGCACGCCATCTTGTGCTGGTTCGGACGGCACAAGCTAAGCTGTTTAGAAGAGACTTAAAAAGAAAATTAGAGCAAAAAGAAGATTCGCCGAATTGGTCCATTAAACTACCAGTCTTATTATAGAATTCTAGCCCTGCGTGCACTGAACTAGAGGTTGTTGTTATGGATTGGCTTGGAAAACTATTGCAACTGCCTCCTGCGTTTTTAGCTAGTTCTGGCGGCCCTGGAGGTGGAGTTATCCAAGTAACAGTTTTGTTCTAAAGATGCATCTGGATAATTGAAGAAATTTGACTGTTTTAACGCTCTAAAACAAGGAAACAAAGGCCATTTTTAACCTTACTTCCATTAGGGTACTGCTAGCGAAGCTACGTTGGTAGCGCTCCTATCGGCAAGGAGTAAAACTGTTAAGAAGATCCAAACTGAACAGCCTGGTAGAGCCGAAGGGGATATTATGGGCAAACTGGTCGCTTACGGCTCCGGTCCGTTTTACTTCTTTTCTTAGGAGCAATTTACTGAATTGTTTAACTTTGTTAATTAATGTATGGATATAGCGCAAGCGCATTCATCGGTGGAGCGAGCCGCCATGTTGGGTGGCGTAAAGTACCGTTCTCTGTCGTCAGGGCGCGATTATGGATTCGAAGGAAGTACTTTAGACAAAGCTATCGCGGAAGATCGTGCCAAAGGATTAATTCCCTTTTATGTAAACATTTCTTACGCATTTCATACATTTGGATTCTATTCAATTCAATGGCATTATCAAATTGGAACTTATCTTTGAACTTTCAAGGTAGTGGCCACTTTGGGTACTACTCCTTCCTGCGCTTTTGATTTTTTGACAGAATTAGGACCCGTTTGCAATAAAGCAGAAGTCTGGCTCCACGTTGACGCTGCATACGCCGGTAAAACTCTTCTAGGATTTTTTATACATTTTTTAACCATCAATTTTGGATTCAAGGTTCGGCCTTTATATGCGAGGAGTTCAGGCCGATGTTGAACGGGGTAGAATACGCCCAATCCTTCAACTTCAACCCTCATAAATGGATGTTAGTTACCTTTGACTGCTCCGCCATGTGGTAAAATTCACCAGAACCAGTTCAATAAGAGACGTTTATCATTCTTAAATTTGGAAGGTTTACCAACGCGAGTGAAGTGGTAGATGCGTTTAATGTGGATCCTTTGTACCTTAAACACGATCGACAAGGACAAGTACCAGATTACCGGGTAAAAAGAATAATAAAAATAAAACCGCCCCCGCCATCTATGTAAAACAGGAACAACTAGAAGCCATGCAGCGCCATCTATGTTGCAAAACAGTAACTATAACCTTGTTTACCTTTTTTGCTCTTAGCACTGGCAAATACCGTTGGGTCGCCGATTCCGTTCTTTGAAGCTTTGGTTCGTACTACGGAGCTACGGGGCTGAGGGATTAAGGGCTTACATTCGTCAACATGTTTCCTTAGCCAGGAGATTCCATGAATACGTCGAGAAAGACGAGCGTTTTGAAATTGTTGCGCCTACCGTCTTAGGCTTGGTCTGCTTCAGACTCAAAGTAAAACATGGGTTGGAACGCCTGCTAAAAACTCAGCGTTTGGCTTAACGCTTGCACCTTAATTTCAGGGCAACGACACGATCAACGAAAAACTACTCAGAAGGATAAACGATAACGGGAAAATCCATCTCGTTCCATCTCATCTGAACAGTCAATACATGCTCCGTTTTGCGGTATGCAGTCGGCAAACTGAAGAGCGAGACGTGGATTTCGCATGGGAAGAAGTCAAGGAACAAGCCCAGCTCTTGCAAACTTCCTAAGTCTCTACTTTTGCTTGTAAGCCATACCATTTGTTCCAATAGTCAACTTTACAGTGTAGGGCAATACACATACTAGAAACAAACTATGACTATCTCCTTTGCGAGCCAACTTCCCAATTGCCGCTAACTTGTTTACAAATAGATCAGTTTGTAAAAGAAGTCTCTAGAAGCCTAAGAACATCTAAAACGCCACGCGCATTCCACAGCGTAGCCGCTCTTTCAAGGAACAATCGCTGTAAATCAAAACCAGTTGAAACTACAGCACCGATTTCCCTCTTACCGATTGCCCATTGTTCCAAAGGATCCCGGAGAACGTGACGACACGCCCTAATGCCCAGCATAAAAGCATAAAACGGCTTCACATCGCTTTGTACTCTGCCAGTGCTTAAGCAATGAGTGTATCGTCATCTTGCTAGGCTTATTAGACTTACAAGTGGGGCTAAAACCAGTGAAAAATGCGATTCGAATGGATTTGCTTCACTTGGGTTCTGTGTGATCTATATTTAGGAACTCAAAGTATTTCAAAGCAATCTTCCAAATAGTGCTGGTAATACTTTTTTTTCAGGCGTTTATCTCAACGTGGATAGTATTGCGATACCAGTGGAGCCATCTAACGAAGTCGTCCGCGTTATCCAAGAAGGTGAAATCCTCCAGATAAGTTCTAAGAATGCTAAAAGCGACCAGGAAATTCTAGCATGGAACATCCACGTACTAACTCTTTAGACAATGATTTCCATACACTTTGCATGTTATTCCTGGTCAGTTTATTGCAATTTTAACCATATTTCCTTGCTAGGCACCTAATGGTACCGGGGTGTACGTCACGTGTCCAGATTTCCCGCTCGATGCAAGCTGCAACAACTCAATATTGTTGGTGTCCGTTGATCTTTACACCTCAAAGCTACTGAACAAAAGGTACACCCTAATATTTGTTCTTTTCTACTTCAAATAATTGTCTGTGATCAATATTGGGGAATCTATTAGAGTTTGTAACCACGGTCTCAACTACTTACAACTGCCCTTCCCATTGTCCGCCATTTATGTAAAACCTTACCCTGATCCGGAGAAGTATCATCGTTGTCTGATAGCAACTAAAGTTGTACCCATATTCCCAGTGGAGCCACCTCCATTTCAACTAGGTAAGTATAGTTATCACCATACAAACGGTGAAGGTTGAAGTTCATGCGTAAGTTGACTACTGCATTGATTTAGTCGCTCCTGGTACACTTAAACCCTTGGAAAACGACCCTATATCTGGACTACCACAGTTCGAAATCCGAGACGGGTTACTATCCAACGGGAAAGTCCTGTGCGGAAGCAATACCTCCTTGCAACTAGACACCTTATACGTCATACACAGTCCCTTGTACCCCAAACCTTACCCATCGAATATAACGTGTAATTGGAAGCTTGAGGTAACGTTTCTCTTCAATAGCTTAAGCTTTAAGCTTTAAGAATAATTAGGCTCCAGTCGGTACCACAGTGAGCGTCATGTGCCAGGACTACGACCTGCCATCTTGCGAGCAAGGCGACTACCTTACGTTCACCGAAATGCCAAACCGTCTGCTAGAGTAAATAAAGACTTTGTACTCTTGTTTCTTGCCAATCCAATCTGATTTCCGTTACTCTCTTCAGCTATTGTGGTATATACACTCCTGACTTGTTCATCACTCGAAAAAACGTAGCTGAGCTGGCTTTTAAAGGAAATTCCAGCGATTTCCGTGGATTCACTTGTACGGCCAAAGTTCTGACTGAAGGTGTACTTTCTTACTCTCAGGAAACTTAATCTTTTTTCCTTAACGAATGAATTTCAAACTTTGATTTAAAGGCGAAACTGTAGCAAAGTGCGGGTACAATGCCTTGGCAACGAGCCAAGACGTGAAGCTGGTCCTTTCCACCTCGTTCCCGCGTAACTTCAATCCCTTTAGCGCCTGCCGATGGACATTCCAGGTCCAACCCATTACTAATTAAACCAAATTAATTAATAACAAACCAATCGTGTCCTGCAGAATCACTAACGCTACAATAACGTGTTAATCGTGTAAATATTTAAAAAATATAAATATTGGGTGAATTTTCGTTAGGCTCCAGAAGAACATACGTTACGTATTAACTGTCCCATTTTCGAATTGTCCGATAGCTGCTCCGAAGATTACCTATCTTACGCTCGTTTTGAGGATTCCTACCAGCCTCAATCGTAAATCACTTATTCAGTGAAATCCCCTAAAACGCATTTCAACGTGGTCTTTTTCTAGAATTTGTGGAAAGCGGAATAACTTTACGGTAGAAACAGTGGGTAAATTCTTGCTCCTGCAATTCGCCCCTCAATCTGCCAACCTGTACCGTGGATTCTACTGCACTGTGAGGGCAATCCCGCCTACAGTGAATACCGCTCTACTAGCCCGCAACTCTTCGATAGCGCCCCTAACGTCTCCCGACAGTAAACTTTCCATTTCCTTATTCCCAAGCTAAAGAGTTTTTACCCAATTCGCCATCTAGCGGCCGGAACGGGTGAAATCCACCATGTTAGGTACGTTTTCTACTAGGCGCGTTAAGTAAACCAACAACAGACAAGTGCCGGTCACTGTCTATTACACTGTGATTGGTTATTTCAGATTCTGAAGAATTTGTTTAGTTTAAGTAGCACCATTTCTTAATTACTTAAACTTGGCTGCTGCTGTTTTGCTTTGTTTACTTTACGCGCCTGGTAGGAAACGGACCTAAAATGGTGGACTTTGCCCATTCTTGCCGCTAGATGGCGAATTTCTAGTAAAGACGATGAGATTCGTTAACACCACAACTTTTAACGTAACACTGCGTAGCTGAAATAATTTCACATACTTTAAAGTACCTCAACTGGCATGCTTTTAGCTAAATGCACTGTAACCTCTCAAGAGAAATCTCTCCTTGCAGTATCTGAAACCAACCTGGATTGCAACCAGCAAATCACCTTACCAGAAACCGGTATGGCAGTGATCCAGAGTCCAGGGTATCCTAACAAGTACGCGTCCGGTACTAACTGTACCTGGAAAGTCCAAACCGTGGTAAACCACTTCGTCTTGATGACGTGCACCTACGTGGATTTGCCGAACAACTGCGCCGACCGCATTACCTTACGCGTGTCGGGGAATCCCAACGCCAAACCGTGGACGTAAGTGTTGACTTGAATTGCTTCTTTTCCGTCCCCAGTAAATCCATTTGCCTTTTCCCTGGCCAGCGTCTGCAAGAGCAACTCTTCCAGTATGTACATCTCCAAAACTTCACTCTTGTCCGTCGAGTTCCTCGGGACTACCAACCACTTGTACTCTGGCTTCAAATGCTCCGTCATTTCCATCGCCCAAGACACGTTCAAACTCGCCCCTTGCAGCAACGTAACGCTCCTCAAACCCAGCCACGACGCGACCTTTGTCTCGCCAGGTTATCCCAGCAAGGCTCCCAAGGGCGCGTCCTGCTCGTGGAGCTTTGTAGCCCCGCCCGAGTACCAGATTCGTTTCTTTTGTCCCATTTTCAACATCTCGGACGGGGATGATCGCTCAAGGGGCTGCTCCGACGACTCGCTCAACCTCATCAGAGGAGGTCCGGGGAACACAACAACCACTATGTGTGGTAACGGACCTTTCCGCAAAACGATCGCGGACGTTAGGGCCACCGTCAACCTACCACCCATCCAGAACACCAAAAGCGAGCGCCTTTTCTGCTTCGCCAGAGCTGTCCCCGTAGATCCCAGCGCTACGTACAACGTCACTCCTGCCTTGCTCGACCCCATGACCAACCAAGTGGCGCAAACCCTCGCTCTGGACTCGGGTCAGCACTGCCCCATGTTCATCTACGCCATCCAGCCCTACGCCTATGCCCTCGCCACGTCACCCGGCCAGCACTACTTGACGCCAGGGGGCGCGGAAGAAGACGGCGCACTCAGCTGCTACACCAAGTTCACCTCCACGGACCCCAACCGGCACCTCAACGTGGTGTGCAACGTGAACCGCCTATCGACCGACTGTCGAGAAACCGTGTCCGTCAAGTACCCGGACAAGATCCAAAGCGCCATTCCCTTTTGCGGTAACAACCTCACCAGCACCGTGACCAACACGGGGAGTCAACAGATTGAGGTCAAGTTCCACTCCCCGGCTGCTCCGCGCCCCGAAACGCAGTTCCAATGCTACGTCTTCAGCATGCACAAAGGTACACAGTTGTATTCATCATCCTGCTCTTGTGGGCTAACGGAATCTTTCGTTTTGTTACGCAGCTGCCAATTTCCTGCCTTGCAACGTCGACGCGACGCTTAACCGGCCGGACGACGAAGTGTACATTGCTACGCCCAATTTCCCTAACGGATACGGCAGTAATGATGGCTGCACTTGGAATTTCAAAACCAACCAGTCACTGGGCTTTGCTGTCTTTTGCCCTGTGTTTGATTTACCCATCATGTTGCCTTGTGGTGATAGGTTGACGCTCCAAACTAGCAACTCTACCAACAGGTTAGTTTCCGATCAACTTCCCCGGTCCTTGATACAAAAAGTACCCAGTCTGCATGGTCTAATCCACGGATTTCGAGAATCAGGGGTGTTAGCCCAGTCTCTAACCAATGTTTGCTCTTAATCTTTGGCAGATATTGCTCCAAGCAGCCACTTTTCCAAGAGATCAAGGAGTCTAGCTTCAGTATTGAGTTCAATCCCATTTTGGAATCTTCGACATCTCGCGGTGGAGTGATCTGCATGATCCGTGCTGTTGCTCAGCCGAGTACGATTTGAAGTCCTATCTGCCTTTCCTACCGCGCAAACTTTATGTGCAGCTTCAGTGTAGCCCATTGTCAAATGAAATATACATATATGTTATGTAGTACTCGCTTGAATAATACAAACTTCTGATATAAAAGAACCTCGTTGATTCGCAGTTCCTATTTCACAGTACCTTGTATGTACAGCAAATGAGTTCGCGGTTCATGTTGGAGAGCGAACTGAATACAAGATCAGAGATCCTTACAGGTTTATATCTCTCCAAATGTATACCACATATAGTTCATCAATTTGTAGTTCAAAACTCATTCATTGGTAGCTCGGAAAGACCAACGTTTCTAGAATTGTCTTGCCTATACTTAGTCTATATGGTCTCAGCCCGTCTAAAGGACCAGCAGTTACCTTGGAATGCCTGATACGATGTAGTGTTTATGTTCAAGTTTGGCCTTTTATTTTTATGCTGAAGAGACCACTAATGAAACACTGTTCAGAAGAGTAAATGACCAGGAAACAGTCCACCTCAGATTAGCTGATTTTCACAGTCAATACATGATCCCTTTTGCACTAAATGGAGTCAGCAAATGAAAGAACCATTAGAGGACAAAGAGTGAGCTTTTTTGGCAAATTAAACTACTGCTGAACCACACATTTCTAACGTAATTCTCAATCGTCTTTCTCCCTTGCAAGTTGCACAACAAAAGTATCATCCTTGACTCCTTGAGCTTAGCGTGTCACCAGCATTCCAAAACGTAACCGCTCTTTGGAAGAACAATCGCTGTAATACAGCACCGACTCTACCCCCCAACTACTGCCCATTGTTCGAAAGATCTGACAGAGCGTGACTACACGTCCAATACACAAACCCGAAAGCATACAAAGGCTTCGTATTGCTTTACATACGAATCAGTCCGTGCTCGACAGTGTGCAGATCATCAACAGTACACCTTCACATAAGCGCTTAACACTTGTGGCACACAATGTGGTTGAAATCAACTTACCTCGCACTCCTTATTTGTTCGCTGTGGTTTGGAACTCAAGGTGATGCTCAAAGCAACACTTGACCGAACAAGTGCTGGTAATGATGGGTTTTCTTGGGTTGAAGGCTTACACTTAACGTGGATAGCATTGCGATACCAGTGGAGCCATCTAGGAACGCAATCCACGTAATCCAAGAAGGTGAAATCCTCCAGCTCAGTTCCAAAAACGCTCAAAGCGGCCAGGAAACCCTAACATGGAACATCCAAGTAATGAACTCTTCAATTTTATAGCCCAATCACACTCTGTGCCTCACCTCCTTGAGGCTCCATCGAGACTAACTTACTGATGCGAAACAATCAAACAATCAGAGTCACAAGATGGCGTTCAATTTTGTTATTGTTTTGCATTTTCTGAAAACAAAGTCTAAAGCCGGGAAAAGGATGGCTATAGGACGAAGGAGCCCACTTCCCGACCACTGTAGAAACAACCCAAGAACGGTAAGAGCGTATTTTTTTAATAACAACAATAAGAACACGGCGTTAAAAACCTTAATTATTGTTGCGCGATATGCACATTAAATAATGAAAGTACTGTCTAAAGTGACTAAACTTTCGTCTTTTTTTATAGGCTTTCACTCCGTTGCTCACGGTCACGCTTTAGAATGGTAGCTTCTTCCACTTCGGGATTGGAGCTGACCAGCATGGATTTAGGCGGCTTTGAATTCAGACAAGAATCAATAGGTGGCAGATCCCAAGATCGTGGTTCAAGAGGTCGCACAATTCAAAATTTCGATATAGACATTAGTTTCATTATTTAATGTGCATATCGCGCAACAATAATAAAGGTTTTTAACGCAGTGTGCTTATTGTTGTTATTAAAAAAATAGGCTCTGACCTTTCTTGGGTTGTTTCTACAGGGGTCGGGAAGTGGGCTCTTTTGGTCTACAGAGAGGGTTCCTTCGTCCTATAGCCAAAATGGCTAAAATGATAAATAAGCCCTTAATATATTTACAATCTTGCAACAGGCAACGAACGGTACAGGTTTATATGTCACGTGTCCAGATTTCCCGTTTCATGCCCACTGCATCAATTCAGTTCAGTTTGTGTCCGTCGATCTTCAAACGGGGAAGCTCATGCACCAAAAGTAAAAAAGTTCCCTATTTCCACGCAACTAAAGACTACGAACACCCAATTCATGAATGTAACTTAGGGTTTGTGACTACGGTCCCGTCTACTTAAGTTTACCACATGCGTTATCCAGTATATCGATGGTACCTTTTGCTGCCCCAACAAGTATTACCTCTGCCTGGTTGCAACTAAAGTTGTACCCATGTACCGGGTGGAAGCAACAACTAAACCTGTGTTCCAGGAAGGTAAATTACTCTCATACACAGTTAAATTGTTAACGCACAGTGCAAAATCGTGGATTTAGCTCCTGCGGGTACACTTAAACCCTTGGAAAACGACCGTGTCTGGATTACCACGACTGGAAATCCAAGACGGGTTAACATCCAATGGGGAAGTCCTGTGCGGAAGACATACCTCCATGAAACTAAGTACTTTGTACGTAATACACAGTCCCTTGTACCCCAAACTCTACCCAGCGAATATCAACTGCAATTGGAAGCTTAAGGTAAACGTTCCATACCAATTTTAACATAGTGGGTACTCAAACTTGGCTGCTTTGACAATACTTAGTCTCCAATGGGTACCAGCGTCAGCTTCATGTGCCAGGACTATGACCTGCCATCTTGCGAGCAAGGCGACTACCTTAACTTGGGCGGCGGATCAGATCAAAAAATAAAGTAAAATCTTCTCCTGGACCAACACAATACAATTTCTGTTACTCCTCTTCAGCTATTGCGGTGAATACGCTCCTGAGGCGGTCGTAACTCAAAGTAATGTAGCAGAATTGGCTTTTAAGGGAGTTTCCAGCGATTTCCGTGGATTCACTTGCACGGCCAAAGTTGAGAGATCAGGTACCAGGTTTCTTAACAACAACGGCCATTTTTAAATTTCCCTAACTTCGATCTACAGCCACAACTGCCGTAAATGCGGGTACAACGCCTTGGCAACGAGTCAAGAAATTAAGCTGATAACTTCCACCGGGTACCCGCGTAACTTCAACCCCACCAGCGCTTGTCAATGGACATTCCAGGTCCAACATTTTAAAAATAAAACTTAAATTAATCCATAACAAAACAACCCGGTCCATAGTAATCCTCATCAACACTAGAATTATGCGCTCATTTCTATTTAAAATATCTAACTATTCGGTTAATTTTCGTTAGGCTCCAGAACAACATACCTTACGTATTGACTGCCCTACTATAGAACTGTCCCCAAGTTGTTCCGAGGACCAATTAACGTATGCTCGGGTGGAGGAATCCTACCAACCTCAACCGTAACTCGCATAGCATTCCATATAAAATCAAGCAGCATTCCAAATCAATTTGGTTTCTGGTTCAACAGAATTTGTGGGAAAAACACGGCCTATAGTCTCGAAACCGAGGGTAAATTCCTACTCTGGAATTTCTCTCCACGATCCAGCAACTCGTACCGGGGATTCTACTGTACCGTGAGGGCAATCCCTTCTAAAGTGGATACCGGTGCACCACCCCGCACTTCTTCGATAGTTGCCCTAGCATCTCCCGACAGTAACCTTCCGATTCCCTTCTTCTCAAGCTATTTATGTCCGTTTACTAACCAGCTTCTAACTTAACGCTGCGTAGCTTAAATAACTGCGGGTACTTTAAAGTACCTCGACTCGCATGCTTTAGTTAAATGCACTGTAACCTCTTAAGAAAAGTATCTCCGTGCAGTGACTGACGCCAATGTGGCTTGCAACCAGCGAATCACCTTACCAGACACTGGTATGGCAGTGATCCAGAGTCCAGGGTACCCAAACAAGTACCCGACCGGTACTAACTGTACCTGGAAGGTCGAAACCGTGGCCAACCGCTTCGTCTCGATGACGTGTTACCTCGTGGATTTGCCGGACAACTGCGCCGACCGCATTACCTTACGCGTGTCGGGGAATCCCAACGCCAAACCGTGGACGTAAGTGTTGACTTGAATTGCTTCTTTTCCGTTCCCGGTAAATCCATTTTCCTTTTCCCTGGCCAGCGTCTGCAAGAACAACGCTTCAACTGTGTACATCTCCCAAACTCAAATCTTGTCCATCGAGTTCCGCGGGACTACCAACAGCGTGTACTCTGGCTTCAAATGCTCCGTCATTTCCATCGCCCAAGACTCGTTCAAACTCGCCCCTTGCAGCAACCGAACGCTCCTCAAACCAGGCCAAGACGTGACCTTTGTCTCGCCGGCGTACCCCAACAAGGTTCCCAGTGGCGCGTCCTGTTCCTGGAACTTCCAAGCCCCACCTCAGCACAATATTCGACTGTTTTGCCCCATGTTTACCATCTCGGAGGGTGAGACCCGCTCTAGGGACTGTTCCGACGACTTTCTAAGCATCCAGAGCGATCAGTTGAGCAAGACAACCCTAACCTGCGGACATGGACCGTTTCGCAAACTGGTCACAGCCACTGCCAACGTCAACCTTGCACCCATCCAGAACAACAAAAGCGAGCGCCTTTTCTGCTTCGCCAGAGCTGTCCCCGTAGATCCCAGCGCTACGTACAACGTCACTCCTGCCTTGCTCGACCCCATGACCAACCAAGTGGCGCAAACCCTCGCTCTGGACTCGGGTCAGCACTGCCCCATGTTCATCTACGCCAGACTCACATCTACGTTCATCTACGCCTACGCACTCAGCTGCTACACCAAGTTCACCTCCACGGACCCCAACCGGCAGCTCAACGTGGTCTGCGACGTGAACCGCCTGTCGACCGACTGTCGAGAAACCGTGTCCATCAAGTACCTGGACAAGATCCAAAGCGCCATTCCCTTTTGCGGTAACAACCTCACCAGCACCGTGACCAACACGGGGAGTCAACAGCTTGAGGTCAAGTTCCACTCCCCGGCTGCTCCGCGCCCCGAAACGCAGTTCCAATGCTACGTCTTCAGCATGCACAAAGGTACACAGTTGTATTCATCATCATCACCTTGTAAGTAAACTGAATATTTCGTTGTTTGCAGCCGCCAAGTTCATGCCTTGCAACGCTAAGATGTGGCTTACCCACAAAACGAAGTGTACATTACAACGCCTAATTTCCCTAACGGATACAGCAGCGAAGATGGCTGTAACTGGGCATTCGAAACCGACCATTCCCTGGGCTTTGCTCTCTACTGCCCTGTGTTTGACCTACCTACCATGCTGCTTTGTGGCGATAGGTTGATTGTCCAAACTGCCAACTCTACTCAAAGGTAAACATCAAACTCACATCTGATTTCATAGTACTTCAATAGTTCCGCCGGCTGAGACTAGCTCCTATGTTTTCGACGCCATTCAGTACAACCTGAAGCTTGTCATGATGGCGCCCATTGACTGGACGCCATCTATTCCAAGACGGTGGTATTGTAATGAGCATCCCGCGTGGTAGCGTGGTTACAGTCCGCGCATTACAAGAAGTTGGTTTCAAAGTCTGAATTAACCCATGTTTTATCTTTATCTTTGACAGATATTGCTCAAAACAGCCCCTTTTCCAGGAGATCAACGAATCTAGCCTTACTATCAACTTCAATCCCATTATGGATTCCTCCACTGCTAGGGGTGGAGTCGTCTGCCTTATCCGTGCCATTTTTAAGCTTGCAAAGAGTTAAATCAATACCGTATAGACGTTTCCCCTTACCTTTAGTATATCCAGCTCGAGTGTAGTCCATTACCGAATTCGAGCAATTTACCCGCTTGAATAATACAAACCTTGCTTGCAATTCACACTCAAAACTCACTACTTCAACTCTACATTCTGGCATCACCTTACGTTCAATAACATAACTGTCACCAAGTTCGTCGGAAAATCCGTTATTCCGTCAGCGCAGTGCTGCCATCTTATAGGCTTATTACGCAATAAAAGCTTCCTATATTCCAGATCGCCATCTAGCGAGGAAATTGAGACCTTCATAACCAGTCCACAGTATTTCGAAGCGTTTTCTTCCGTGTTTACATAAAGCCCCTCCAGCTCGATGTTTCTGTGACTCTTAGAGATAAAAGAACGCCAGGTAAAAGGCCGAACTAATTGAAAACAGTGCAAGAAAGAGGAGAGAAAACATGTTTCTTAATAAAGAAATCCATATCAATAAATTGACCCATTTCTTGGGGGTTTTCTTGGTAGGCCTGGTAACTTAATACTAAAAACCCTCGAGATGAATTAGGCAAAAAGGATTCTGAAAAGCACTCCAAACTGCATCAGGCATAAGAGCTGCTGTTTCAAGCGGAAAATGGTCACCCATCCAATTCAAATCTTCGTTGGAGGTAGAAAAGATAATCTAAACCAAAATCCTGCAGCAACAAAAATTCTAAAAATAGCTTCATCGATCTGCCATCTTCTTCTTCGTTGCACTTTTAAGTTTACTATTTGGTCTCCTTTAACTTTTAAGGGAGCTGAAAAAGGGGTTTTCATGGAATTCGGGTCTCCGATACAGAGCCAAGGGGTTTGGCTAATGATGGACACGGTCCATTTGGTACGGTCAGCACGGCTACTAAACTTCGTTTCTCCTTCGCCGGTACTCACGCTAATGACCCCTCGGCCGACATTCTCAACACCGTATAAAGGAAAGAAAAGAGAAAAAATATCAAAAAGCCCATTTTCCTTGTTTCGTTAACCACAACCATAGACTGAATTCGCCACCTGGGGTCGACACGATGATGGTAAAACGTGCCATTGATCCGAATCTAAAAAAAAAAAAAAAAAAATCCCACTCAAATTCACAAGTCTTATAGAGGATGCTATACTAAACAATCTGCCATCAAACTCCCTATTTCTATCTTGGCTAACAACCGAGTTACACTAAATTTCCTCCTGACATTGGAAGCCACGCCCCTTCTCCTGTAATGCCCTCTATTTGGCGGGAAAGTAGACGGAAATCCGGAGTACCAGGAAAATAAGTCTCTACTCATTCTCCGGAAATCTGTCAAATTTGTTAAGAAAGGGGCGGAGCGGCCACTGAACTTTCTAACGCGCTCTACCTCGGAGACTATTGACACTAGAAAGTTACCATTTGAGCACATCTTGTATCTTCATGTGCTCTATTGCCTCTATATGATGTACTCGGTACAACGGGAAATATTACTTTACCCTTTAGGTAAGGAGCGATCCAATCGATGGTAATAGCCGCCCTTGACTCGACGGAAGACGATCCACATTGCCCCGCGGCGGCTCATCAGTTTTCCTGCTTGGGGATCGCCTCACATTAGCCCAATGAGGGACACCTTCCGCTAATGTGCTCTCCACCCGGGCATAAATGATCAAGAGCTTGACCAAATGATCAAGAGCTTCCAACTGCCTTCTCATGGGAAGTTAATGTACACGCCTTTCTTCTTCCATTGGGAATTCTGTTTGTACATGTATTAGCCGTATCCACGCCAGAGGTTTAGCGTACTCCCCCCAACTCGGTACTTGGGGTGTACCCTGGGGATGGTTTCGAAAGCTCGGGTCGGATCGGGGCAATTATAGGGAATGGTTCCAAGTCGAAAGGAATGAAAGAGATGAAAAGACCAAACAAAAGCAAAGGAGGGTCCAATTACCAACAGTATGAGCTTGACTGCCTATACTAAAGGAGACGTAAACAAGCAATTGGCAGTATCTGGAAAGGAATACGGCCTCGGGGGAGCGGGCAGGTACCCGAGTACGCTACGTACCCTATGCAGAGTTGCAGACCCCGTTTTCCGTCGCCGTGTCACAAGTATGTTTCCCGTTCCAGAGTGATTCCATTGGGTAATTCGTCATACAGCAAAGCCAAGCAAGCCCTTTAACGAAAAAAGCGGGTACAACGTTGTTGATACATTAACTGTCCCAGTCTGGACCATCTGAGTATAACGGCGTAAGCGTGCGAATTTCTCATCGCGAATAGTTCTACTCGACGCTTGCCACGTACAGTACCCCCTTCCGATGCCAAACAAATAAATTCCCAGCCGGACCTTCGGACGGGTCTTCCCTTAGCACTCCCTGGGTACTTTTGGGTAACTTATACGACAGCCTCCTTGGGGAAGACATAAAAACGGAAACATTACGAGAAAACGTACAGTACCCTTAGTATATCGTACGGCGAAACTACACGATTTAGAACAGTTTGGAAACCTTTGTACTTTCGGTATTCTTACGAGTCAATACTTCCACACTATAACCAAGAGCCTTTTCTGTCTCTTCCTCCTTCTGGCTCTCTTATCTCCCTCGCCAGATGGCCATGGAAAAAAAACGCCAATGTCACGAAAGACACACATCACACGTATGGTAATAACGACAAATGCCAATAGTTTCTCCCTCCCTCACCTCCGAAACGAGACACCACGCCCTTTCTCATCACCCACATCGATACCCGACCCAAACTAAACTGTCGTCTGTATCACGGGTCTGGGGGTGGGGGAGATGGTTGATAGAGAACGTAAGAAGACACGACAAAGAAAAAGAAACAAATAGACGAAGCTGCGAACCCCACCAGAATTGACAAACAACACACGCATAGCGAGTTAGAGGAATCCAATAGGCCGCAACGACAACCTAGTGCGCCCAGTCAACGTAACTCAAAAAACTCCTCTGACAAAAGGAACACGGACCTTTGTACTATCACCCTACAGGCAAACATACGAACCTCTACCAGACTATTCAATCTTATACCAACAATGATTTCAGATATAATAACACTGAATATTTGGTGGGCGAAGTAAAAAAAAACTCCATGTTTGAAACATTGATGCGGAGGGGAGACCAGACGGAAATGTCATTGTTGGCGATTGTAGTATAGGGAGACGTGTGCGCGCAACACTGAAAAGAACTGTTGAAATCCCTTCGGATGTGCTCAACACTGAAAAGTTGAAATCTTTCCCATCTTTCACTAAAACGACCTTTTCCACAGTTCCAAGCATGAGTACATCGTTGCATGGCTCCAATAGAGAAAAAAAAGTAAATTTCGTTGTCGGAATCGACGTCAGTCATGTTAGGCTTGTTATATAGGCAAGTTTAATCCCGCCCAACGGCCCTCTACCAACAATGAACTAGGGTTTGGATGGTTTCTGAAAACCCAACAAAAGGACCGTTAAGGTTCTTATCGTCCATTTCGAAGGGTTTTTTTCGAGTTCTTTTGCTGAACCTCCACTATTGGGTTAACAATCGACCCGCCCTCTTCTTTCAACGCGGATATATTAAGAAAAGAAAGAAAGAAAGGAAAAAATCCTAAAAACAAAGAAAGAAGACTTACCTTCCGGAAGTAATAGAAATGTTACGTACCAATCAATAGGCATTCCATCTTCATTCTGACAAGCCATGTTCACTGGGTTCCCCAGGGCGACCGTTATCATTCCCAGGCCATACATCCAACAGCACGAGGATGGTTGCCGCGATCCGAACCATCTTTCAGTCTCCAATTCCTCGAAAAACAGCTTAACCTTTTCCTTTCCTTTTTCTTGACATCCTTTTTCTATAGTCCCATCTCAATGAAAGAAATCTTTCGTAATCCTTCTCGCTTTGTCTTAAGGACTCAAGGGAGAAAGATCCTAATCATTCCAGGCAGGTTTTCTCATAGTTTGTATAAGGGGCACAATCCCCTTTCACGTATACACATCAGTGGCTAATACCCTTCATTAGAACATGTAATGCTAGAGTGCGTAGGGAAATGAGCTTGGAGAAGTCGAACTGTGTGAGCGTGATCTGCCAATCCGTAACCCTATATACCCCAACAAGATAAGATGACGTCATTAGCCTAATCCATAAATTGAACTAAAAGACATCTTGGTTCCCACTACAGTAGTTCTAATGATGGTACAACGTAGTAGAAATAACATTACGTACCAGCGAGTACCCGTAGACGTGGATGGCTTTGTCTTGATGGCGAATGCGACCGCCTCCGACGCACTCGCACTCGAAGCCTTGGGATCGGAGGGTTTCGTCCACTTTCTCGTAAATGTCAGCTATAGAGTGGCAAACGACAGACAGGAATTAAACCCCATAACTAATCCAACCTTTTGACAACATGCTACACAATAGAGAAACATGTAGGCCTACTCGTGGAATCGCTTGGATCCTTTGCCTGGTTCAGAGAGTCAATACTTTTGGACCATAACTTTCTTTCGGGTCGTAATAAGAAAAAGTGGAAAAATAAACCTGTAAAGAAGCTTATTGATACTTTTTACTTTATGTTGGGACCCAACAAGAGCGGAACGGGAATTCGTAAAGAAAAGCACAATAACGCGCCAGAAAGATTGAAACGTTTCAACACGAACATGTAATTCCACATTGGAGCTTCAAAAGTGCTCCATAAACAGCTTTAAGGAACAGCTTAAAGTCTCATACAGGGTTATACAGGGTTAAACTGCTTCCAACGCCCGCTTGAAAAACACACTGAATACATATATTGAATAGAATGTAGAATGAAAGCATCTTTCGTCGGAAACTTGGTCGAAAACGAGTGAAAGAACTACCAGCAGAGAGAAAGTAAAAGAACGGGAACGTAATAGGCAAGGCAAGTGGAGTTAAATGGCTTTTTCTTGAGATTTTTCGGGTTTTCCCAGAAAGAAACACTTGTTCAATGATCCGTAGTGTTGAAAGAGCTTCTTTGGAAGTGCAATTTCGAAATATCGACGGGTTGAGTGTCGCAATCTAATGTCAATCATTTTGCGACACTAATAGTTTGGCACATTAAAGATATATTTTAAGTAGCTATTATTTGTACAGATATTATTGGATTAGTTTTAGAGTTATTTTATTGTACCCTTTAAGAAAAACTGCATGCAAATCAAGTACACGGTTGTAAAGTTATCCTGCTTTCCATTTTATGCGCAGAAGCCGTGCGCGTTCATATGCACCCATGCAAGCACTGCCCGCCATCTGTGGGTGAAACAAACTACACTAGGATTCCATGTTTCAATTCATTCAAAGCTTCCTTCGAAAATCCCAAAGTACGGAGGGACGTAAATAGCCCAACAAGCCTAACTCTTAACATAGCGAACTTTGGCTCTTAATCTGTTCTATTATTACTCAGCACACACAGATGATTAACAGTACTTGACTGCGCCAACTCCAAAAAATAAATAAAAAATATACATCGGTAAGACGAAATACGTGGAAGCACTTCGACCGTATAGGCACATGTAAGTGGCGCCGTCGACGGCAGTTTCGTTCATTAAACCACTTCAAAGAATTGCCCCCAAACTTTAATTGCGATTTTCCACGCAATTTATACAGACACATTCTTAATTTTTTTCCCTACAGATACTCCTACACACCCAACGTATCTCCAAGGTAATACAACACCACACTAGGTGATAATTCCGAGAATTCACGGATCACTGCAAATGTCATGCAAGCCTTTCATGACGTCAACGTCGGTTTCACTTTGAAATGATTTCCGCTGGGTTTATCTAAAAAGACGGCGCGTCGTCAAAAATCAAGAGTAGAGACGAAATCAATCTGACTAGACAAGGTAAAAGCTTTTGGTTGATTCCTAAGGAAATAAACCGAATTACAGCGACAGATTCATCCGCCTGAACCTTCCTTATTTTCGCCCCCTTTTTTCATTTATCTCACTCCCAAAGCCCTCCAACCCCCCTAAAGAAATCCCTCTCGGCTTCGCTCTCTCTCAGTCTGATCTTCAAGGTATACACGTCGTAAGCTAAAAGCAAAAGAGGTCGAAGCTTTTCTAATATTCCGTAGCGCGCAAGCGTCCAAAAGGTACGGGGACCACGAAAACGCTACGGTAACACCACTGGAAACTTCAGAGCACGTGGCAGTCCCGGGACCCGTAGACCATTCGCTGCATGTGTTCTCCGGCCTGTTCCCCCCTTTTAAGCGCCAGTCGCTTCCCCTCTCTTGTCCCTCTTGTCCGGACTTGTTCGCTTTGTGATTCTTCCCGTCCCCGCTGAACGTGACTTGCTTGCTTGCTTACGCGAGCACAGGAGTGGTAAGTGCATACACAACGGTGGGGCTTTTTTCATTGTTGGTGTAGGGCTACGAAAGCGTACCGCCGAAGGGAAAGTGGACGGAACGGGACGAAGACAAGGAAAAACGCCATGCGATGCTGGAGAACGACCCTACTGCAAAATGCCCAGCAGTAATAGCATCTTGTCGACGGCCGAGCTTCGTAGTCGGAGCTTAGCCGGGTTCCGGCGTGCCGTGCGCCGCGTGGCGAACACTCTGCATATCAGCCTCAGATCGTCGCCGGTGAAGCAAGCCCCGGTTCAGGTCGATTCGTCGAAACGTCGCTTGCTTCTAACGCATCAAAATTGCCTCCCTTACACGAGCATGTCGACCACCAGTACCAGCCGCGAAGACAGTGTCATCTCGCCCGATGGGACCGAGCACTGTCCCGCGTACCTCATCCGTGATTCCAGGTGCATAGATGATTCCCTTGGACTCTGTTCGACCGATAATCAGCTAGCGGATGCGGATGACGACGACGATGATGACGGTACACCAGGGTACCAACCGTTGGTCACTACTGTCGCGGTGGTAGAAACCCGGCCAGCTTTGACCTCCGTCAAGTCGAGTGTTCCGTTACTGCCCACGGGCCAGGATTCCATCGAGCCGGAAGAAGGACCTCCCACCGCCAAATCACTGCTCAACGGATCGTCCGATCCTACTCCGACAGGAATTACCCATCTCGCCAACGCTATCGAGACATCCAGCGACTGGTACGACGCAATCCAACTCGCGGACGCTGAAAAAGCGAGGTAAGTAAAGAAGAAGTTTTTTCACTGTCGGTTCCTCCAGGATCGAGCATGGGATTAATGATCAACATCTTCTCCTTGTCGCTACAGCCTCGTTACTCGTCCCAAGTCCCATGAAAAAACTTCCAACGGATAGACAAAGATAGTACAGTGCGGACAGAAACGGCATCCGCCTCCGAACTCAATTTTTCTCGGCATTTTTATCTGACTTCCTCTAGCTTCCCTCAACGTTCTTTACGTGCCAGGCCTTATCATGCTTTCTATTCATAACCCAGTTTTTCCCCCCCAAAAGACCACTTTCTCCAAGTCAACTTCAACGTAGTCCATGCATTACCTCCCGGAATAACTTGAGAACTTGAGAAAGAACGTGAGAAGAACTGGGTTCACAGTCATGGGGGATGCAATTGGCTGTCAGATCAAACGTCTTCGGACGGCGACGCAAAAAACTACTACGGTCACGGGATCACCGAGGAGTTTCACTGGCACATATCCCCTAGTATTATACTTCCTGGAATAGGTCACAGAGCATTTTCCATAACATTTCGAGCTTTATTCCATGAGCCAGTGAACTCTATTCAATTGTCTTCTTTGTGAGGGGGTGTCGTCTTCCGACTCTCTTGCATCCTTCTTCATCTTTTTCCACTCGCCTTACTTCAGGAACCATCACCGGTATCGATTAATACCTCCGTCCTTTCTATTCCTCTCTTCGCTTTTTTGTTTCATTTTGGGGGGGAAACGTCAAGATGATAATAACTGTCGTGATCAAGTACTTGCTTACTCGGCGAGATCATGCTAGCTTCCCCCTAAGATCATTACTTTTAACGACCATATAAAAGAACGTTGAATAGCTTTATTAATAACCAATGACCCTGAATCTTATGCGTTCCATGTTCGTCTATCCTGTCTGGTTGGTTGGACCACTTAAGTGAACCTAAGGCGGTTCAAACCATCACTGAACCTGTGGCATCGTCGTTGGAGACGGACGCAGAATTGGCCTTGTGCCGGTAAGTCTTTTGTTTTCTTCCCTCTTTAGATCCGTGCGTAGCGCTTGGGATACCATTCACAGACATGCCACAAAGTATTGGTCCGTCAAATGGGTTACCAAGGCGACGTCCATGAGAAATATAGGCGCTATTTGTGATTTCCTAAGAAGTTGATTGGTAGTATTACCCACCCACCCCGGAGAATGTATCAATGCAGCAGGTAGAGGTATTTACTAAACGAACACAGCGTGCGTGTTCAGACGTTAATAGCTGGAACACTGTAAGACGCGTTGAACTTAGGCAATCTAAAAGAGAGCACGTCAGTATTTAGTCTTACCACGCGAATACGTGCTTTGTTATGCTTCACAAGTAGTGCGAGCGAACCTCGTGACCCTTAACCGGACTAGTGGCTTTACTCCGGCTTGCAACGGCCGTCACTCAACGACGCGACAAAAGAGAACGAATCAAACGGCAGAGCGTCTGGCCATGACTCGTTTACGTTACTGCGGCTCGCCTAGTCTTGCGGAAAAGAATTTTGAACGAAAGGATATTGTCTGCCCGCGACTCGTAGCGCTACTCCGGCTTGCGAAGGCCGTCACTCAACGACAGCAAAAAACCAGAACAGATGAACGGAGATTAGCTAGCCGTGACTTGTCGCGTTAGTCCGGCTTGGACAGACCGCCACTAGACGACGGGGAGAAAAGGTAGCGAATGAACGGAGATTGCCTGGCCCGGTTTCCTCGCGTTAGTCCGGCTTGGACAGACCACCACTAGGCGACGGGGGAAAACAAGGTAGCGAATAAACGGAGATTGCCTGGCCGGGTTTCCTGGGGTTAGTTCGGCTTGCGTGAGCAGTCGTACCGAGACTACAGAAAAAGAAGGGAACGAGACTAGATTCTGCTTCCCGGACATGGAAGAGCAACTCCGGCCCGGTATTTTTCTGCTTTCTTTTGCGTACAATTCACCCACACTACGTCTCGTTAAGGGAAAATGCCTTGCCTTTAATAAATAAAACGAATTGCCTTTATCAGTCTCCGTCAAAGAAACGGATTTAGGTCACGGCCATCGGTGTCCGTGATCTGAACTCCAAATCCAGACATCACGAAAGAAAACATGTAATTTGGCTATCGGCGGGACGTATATTGAGTCGGATGCATAAAGTATGCAGAAAAACTCATTTCGGCTGCTCAGCTGGTGAAATTGCCAAAAAGAAACGCAAATAGGGCTGAAAGATGCTGTATCTAGCTGGACATAATTCACACCACACATTCTTCCACATTTCTCTTGAACTTCATCTTGTATCTACCTCTTTATCAATTTTTCTATCCTCTTGATCAACTTTTTTTTGGCTGCGGAATTGCTGATGGTACAACGGACTCGCCATAACTTGGAACAGCGTCTACAAAAAACTTTCCGCCAATGGAAAACTCACGCTGTACCTAACCAGTCGGGACTTGGTGGTGACATCCCATGGTGTATCTCCTCTCCACGGAGTTGTCCATCTTGATCCCGAGGAAGTTCGCGGGAAGAAGGTAACGCAAACAGACATCACCCCACCACACTTTCCATGTTCTTTAATTTTTGTCTTCTAATAACTTTTGTTGTTGCTTTCGGCCTTGGGAGCAGAAAAGTGCTGTAAGAAGTAGGAGTGGGAGTGTTGTAAAAAGTGCCAGGGTTTTTATTTTAAAAAAGAAAAAGGCAACAGGCAAAATCAATGACAGTTGACTCATGCTCTATGGGAGCCGAACCGAACCCACCTATCAATTTAGTTTATGGCCTGTTTACTAAACCAATTGCAGGCGAAATCTTATCCTACAAAAGTAATCCAGTCGCTCTCTAAGCACGCCTCACTACACCTTTCCCCAAAATACAGGCTTTGTCTCAGTCTCTACGGGTAGCCGCAGCCCATACGTGTAATCTCGTCAATCACGTCAACCCCCCTTTGGGTTGTAATGTACGCAGCGAACGTTTTTGTCCGCCATGCTTTTGCATCTCGCTAGTATGCAGCGAACCTATCCACTGGCTACGAAAGCACGCCACAGTTCTTGTCAGTCCTGCGTACAGCAGTGACAAACTAATGTTTTTTTGGCTCACCGCTAACGGTAGCAGTCATGCGAACTTTTTATTCCCTAGCTGTCACGCCAGACTCCTACTGTTAGCGCTGCTACGTAGTGCAGCGAACATTTTTGCCTCTTCGCTAGTAGTACCTATTACGCGAAGCTTTTTCCCCTGCCGCACTAGACTGTCTACTGTTAGCATCGTACCATTCCATCAAACGAAACCGCCGTTTTTCACAAGCTTAGGCCGGACTCCTAGCGCTACTCCGGCCTGCCGTACCAATGCTGGAACGACCTAACAATGAATAAAAACGTATTACCCAATCTGATGTTTTTTCTACCCGTGACTCGTAGCGCAAACCCGGCTTACGTCTGAGTTCGATCGGTAGCTTTCTTTTGGCAGCACAGACAAGTTTTTCTCCATGTTTGCTAATAGTATACCATTACGCGAAAGTTTTTGCCAGCCATTGGTACTGTCTATTACTATCGCTGGTCGTACGTTCTTTCTACCTCCTCTGCTATTGATAACCGTCAGGCGACGGTTATCAATAGCCATTGAGTGCAACTATTAGCGCTTTATGTAACCTAGCGAGCGTTTCGTTTCCCAAGTTAATACTAGTGCAGCATTCCAGTTCGCTGAACTTTCTCTAACGAGACCAAACAAAGTTCGGCAAGTTGCTTCGATTGCATCTGGCCACCCATGCCTTTACAGTTCTATACATGGCAACTCTAACTCCATCAGAAATAATAAACAAACAAACTTTTCCAATGAATCATAAGGAAGTCACTCTAATCCCCTTCCAAGCCTACCATTAATTTTCCCAAACTATTTTCAAAGTCCTCAAGACTTCTACAGGCTTATATTTGGACGCAAACCAAGGCAATCAAATTTAATTAAATGTCTAAACAAAACTATCCCGGCTTCAACCGTTCATTCTTTACGATCTCCTCTCCTCTAGGTAAACAGTTTTGTGCCATATCTTCCTAAGAGGGTCTAGATAGGATTTCCGCCCCCATTTCTGGGGGCGATTTGAAAAGATGCATACCGCATGCAACTCTTTGTCGATTCCCCCGAAGCTATAATCTGAAAAAACCTCTCTATACCCGATATCCCTTTCCGAAAACGGTACACTGCACATAACTAAGCTCCTTGAAAAATAACCTTGTCTCGGCTATCCTAACACAACAAAGGAAATACAAATATCCTCAAGGTAGTTGATACTTGTGCATGGAATCCATAATACGTAGCATGAATACTAGCTGATTGGAACCACGCTAACCCAATAGAAACACAGCAATGCCTTCTGAGATTGGCCAAGCACCAACAAAGGGAACTGTACCGACAAGTTTTGCTTACAATCAGTCCTGCCTTTACAAAAAGATTCGCTTTACCCTCTCCACCTTCACTGAAAAACTTCTTCCCTCGTCGTCCTTGTGTAAACCCTAACGGTGTTGCGTTGAATCACGTCACCACACGCCGGGACTTTGCTCCTCGCGTAAATAAACCCACAGGCGATTGTTATGCCAGTACAATATGGTACCGGCAAGTGTTCTCGCACTGCAAGCCAAGATACACGCCGACAACCAACGTAAAGTAAACAAACCCAATTCGCCCGAAGAAGAACAAGAAGAAGAAATTAACTCGCATGGTCTTAAGGACGAGCATCAATTTCACTCAATTCATTATCTCTGACACCAGTGAATCCACTGGCTGGCCTGAAACCCCAAACTCAGTATCCCCCTCTTTTCATATATGCTTACCCTCCTTCACCCTTTCCTTCACATTCAATCTCGCGTGATGCTTAATGAATCTGTTGCCGAGAGCAACGGCCCACTTCAACCTCAGACCAGCAGTCAAACATCATCCAACCCAAAGCCAAACAATGACCCCCCCCCCCTCCAAGGGCCAAAGTTTCTCCTCTCTTTCAAGATCCTTTTTGCTTTGCTTTTATTTTTACCCAACTTTCAGCCTCGGGTACGAGCGAGATTGCATAGACTTTATTCCCCGGATGTCTAGGAAAAGTTTTTTCTTCAACCAACAATCCCCCGTTCCTTCAATCCATTTAGGTCGTTCTATCCTTTTTTGCTTCGTTACAACGACATAAATGAAGATTTGAAACACACACAGGACACGGAGAACGAATAGCCTTGTTGGACAGATAAACTAATCTAAAGCCGCACCACCTAATCTGTTTTCCATTTTTCTTTTTTCAAACTTTTCTTCTTATTCCGCGAAGTAAAATGGAAAACAAATAGAAGGCTGTATATCCAACACGAGGAATAGCCAGCCATTTCCCAACCGTGGTCCTAAAGCTCAAACGGAGCGAGAGCGAGAAAGCGAGGGGAGGACGTTGGAAAGGCAGCAAAAACAAGCAAACGACGTGATGCTCAGAAGACCGTAAAACTTGTAGCTCCAGCCTTTACTAACCACCTCTACCTCCCCTTCCCCTTTTGTTCAACGATAGCTTTTTCACTTCCCCCCAAGCCTAAAGCTAGATAGCTCAACTCAGCACTTACCAACCACTACCGTACCTACCTACCACCCTCTTTCCACCTTCTCTAGGTTCACTATAAGGGTGCAAAGGGCCTTAGAAGCTATCCTACTTACTAACCACTATCTTTCCACCCCTTTTCACCTTCTTTAGAAGCTACGGAAGGATAGAAAAGGCCTTCGAAGCTAGCCTACCTACCAACCACTATCTTTCCACCCGTTTTCACCTTCATTCGAAGCTACGGAAAGGGCCCTACATGCTACTCTACATACCAAGCGCTCTATACCGACCTCCTTCGATTCCAAAGGTTAGGAAGGCCGTAGATGTCGAACTAAACCCTCCCGAACACCTTCTTTAGATTAGAAGGGAAACATGGAAGGGTGAAAAAGGGGGCCGTAAAGGCAACTAGTAACTAGAACCCTTCGACTATATTACGAGACATCAACACGTGCTTATAAACAAGGTCTAGGCGTCACTTCTAAGGCTTTGTGTCCTCAAAAGGGACAAATATATCTGCCTTTCTCGTAAAAAAAAGTCTGCGCATACCAACGCTTTTCATCTCCATGCCCCTTTCTTTAGCTCACCCTGCCTACATCCCTAAAAAACAATTCTCTTCTATTTAGAGTAAAAACTCCATTCCCTCGTACTAATGAAGGAAATTCTCGGGGTATATTTGACATGTATACGAGGCGTGTAAGCAGAATAAGCTAAGAAGCCACGTTGTGTTGTTGTTATCCTTCCTTGTTTATAACCGCGAAGTAAACGTGCATCCACTTAATCAACTCACTCTCGCATACATTAACAGTAACAAATTTACGAACATTTGTAGGTATTTGCACAAATTTCCTTGACGTTTCGCTACGGCCGAGACGACGAGGAAGTGATGGGCTTAAAACTGAGCAACGAGTCCATCATTTGCTTAGAAACTATTTTCCCGCCCCCGAAAACCGTTGCGCCACGTGGCACGGAAACCAAGATGGCGGCTGCATACACTCCAGAGCAAGTAAAAGCTCATCTAGAACTTATAACGTTACTGAAAGCTGAGGTATTCATGAGATCCTACGTTTCTCCCCCATTTCCCCTTTAACCCCGATCCAGTTGGTTCTATTACGCCGTTTAGGCTCAGATGCTTACGCGTTCACATTGCAACTCAATCGGGTGGCCCCGCCCTCGGTACGCTTGCTTCCCGCTAAAGAATATCATGGTGCTGCTATTGGAATCAGCTACGACTTACGCATTTATGTTGGTAAGAGAATTTAGTTTCCTTCAAATATTTCCTTTAATTTAGGATGTCTATTTGTTTTTAAAACTAAATACGTGGTGAAAACAGTTGTTCAGTTACCGTACGTAGTACGTGTTCAGAGAACTATGAAGGTGTATGCATGGGAAAACGGGGCAGCAATTCTCGCTAGAATAAATTTAGTCCGTCACGACAAGCAATAACGATGGAAAACGAACGCGGGAGCTTAGAGGGCATACACAGCATGTAGTCACGCAAAAAGGGGGAAGAGGGGAAGGTTTCTAGAGCAACTTGGAGAGGTAATTAAACCGAGTGGTTTTTGCTTTTCGTTTTAATTTGGCAGGCGAAGGACCAGAAGAGCGACCCAGCCGCCGAAGTCAAATTCGAATGATAATTCGATTGGTGCAATACGCTCCCGAGAAACCAATCGCTCAGAGCCCCCCTTCCTTGACAACGGAGAAACATTACTTGCTAAGTGAAGGCAAAGTTCGACTTCACGTACAAATGGATAAACATCTTTACGCTATGGGCGACCCTATTCATGTCACCACCACGGTCACTTATGGTGTCGGATTGAGATCACGGACTCCTCGGAAAATCAGAGTAAGGAAATCCAACGTTTGCTTACACTACACTTTGCTTACTGTTCCTATCCCAACTAACAACAGTAAATAGGAACTTTGCCGCCAACCCTGGTCTATAAGTTCTCAAGTTTTGCTTCTTGTAAAGAATCTGCGATGGTACAGCCTTTAGTATTAGTACTAAACTCCACCGTTTGCTTGTACACAATCTTTAGATACTGGCGATGCAGCACGTAGACGTTTCGATGTTTTCCAACGGCAAATTCAAGAATATTATAGCGGATCAGGAAGTGAGTGAAGGTCTAACCAACGCTCAAGGGATCTTCTGCCGTACCTTTGCTCTACGCTTGGATTACTCCGGCACCAAACAATGGGTAGCTCTCGAGGATCGATATGGCCGGTAAGCCTTCTTGATGCTTGACATGTTTCGCTTTTTAAGCTCGAAAAGAAGATTGACTGAACTTGAAATAGAAATACGAACGAGAAGAATGCCTTTACTCTCCTTCCCTTATTTGTATCATGCACAGTTAACGAAACTATTGATCGGTTCATGGACTTTGCAACTTGACCCCACTGTTTTCCCGAGATTTTGATCACGTTTTGATCTATCCTGTCGTTTCCAGACTTGTACTACGCGTAGGTAGGGTTCTCAACGGATCCCTTCTAAGCTCGCCAAGTCAATTAAAGGAGCAGATCATTCAAGTAAATGACCAGCTCATTTAATATGGACTATTAATATTGGAGTTGAGAAGGAATTCCCAGACCTAATCGTCTAGTAGTAGGCTGGAAATGACAGGATTGGTCGAAACCATGGAAAAGCAATCGCATTGCTCATGCAATGTGCACGTAACGAAAATAGTTTCGTTCCTGTACATTTTCTCTTTTATTTTACTTTTTTGGGGGGTGCAGACTAACTCCTAACTTGGCCTCGACCACCCTGAAGGCTACCCCGGACGAACGTAACTTCTTCGCTATTTACGTATCGTACTACGTTAAAGTACGCCTGAGTGTCCAAGGGGTTGGGAGTGACGTGATGGCCAAAGTTCCCTTTTTGCTCATGAAGCTCGGTCCGGATTTGCCCAGCGAGCTTTTGGAGCCGCAAACCTTCGCCAGCAAGTCTCATCATGAGCATTTGCCGCCAGTTCCCAATTATGATAACGGAGATATAATTTCCTTGGAAGCAAATGATAATGAGGCTTCAGAGAGCCAACGAGATGCAGAGACGCTTCTAAATGCTAATGTGCTTGAATGTGCTCAAGATCAACAAAGCAGCACTGAGAACAAAGGTGAATCCATCAATCTCAAGGAAGACCAACAAGGGAACAAGACGTCCCTAACTTGCTTGATTCAAACCGTCGAAGTAGATGATATTCAATATCCTAAAGTCTAACGAAACAGAAAACGCTTGAAACATACACTTGGCTTTGTCGTTTGTCATGTTTTTTATTCATGAGTATCATGTATTGTAATTTAAAAGAAAACTGGAATAAAGATGGGTGTATATGATGCTTTGGGGTTTGTATCGATGGTTGTTAGAAGCTGCGTTAGGCGAATACAACTTTTGTTAAGAAAGAAAATGGAAATCTTTCTATTTTCAGCAATTTTCGTTTACTTTTCCTTTAGAAACTCCTTTTAAGTCTTCGCCTTTTTCTTTTAATAAAGTACATTTCGGCAGAGATAAGTTGAGAGGATACATTAATTAATGAATTAATTTAAAGAGAAATCCAATAATGTCAAGTTTTGCCATGAATAAATTTGAAGTAGAAACTTCATTACTTCCAGCAACAAGTGAACTTATACTCATTGAATTTATAATTCATGCTTCCATTTAACTTTCGGAATACTTGCAAGGTATACATTATGCAGTTAATACAACTATAGTGTAATTAGTTAGCCAACTAAGAGGATTTTTCTTCCTTTTTGCTTTGCTAAGATAGACACATCGATTTATAATGGGAGAAAAGCTCATTCCAGAGGATTACTTTGTGATTATTTCAGTACTTTGGTTAGGCAGGGCATTACATCCTGACATCAAAAGCCTAACTCACTAGGACTTCACTTCAAAAGTTTAACAAATAATGAAGCTTGCCAGTCTTGAAAAAACTTTTAATGGAGAGGTAACGAGAAATAGAGACAAAGAAATATTCTTATACCAAGTAGTGACTTAGGATCTATTACTGTAAGAATACACAAGACTATAGAAATAGAAATTATTCCCTAACGCCTACTGGCTACTAAGAATTACTGTATTATGAAAAATGAGTTCTGTTTACCGTGAAAAGACGCCCATGTATAGCCGCGAACAATGAATTTACACGCTTCTTCGCCTTTGTTGTTTTCTTTATATACTTTAATGAGAACGTACTTAAATACACCGTCGTCAATGTCCACTGTCGGTATTTCTTGAAATAAATCCGTTGCCATCACTCTTTACAATTGTAACCGGCGAAAAACGTTCGCTCGTCGGTATTATTGAATTGATCTTCTAGGTATCGTTCTCATAATGTCGATTTTTAAGCACAGAAGCTTTTTATCTCAGGCGCCAAGTTTGAAGTTTCCTTTTCACCGGCTGAAAAGCCAGCTTGTTTATATCGATACAAGTAGCAACGTTAAACAATATCGAGTCTACTATCCTAAGATCGTCCGTTTCAGCGCCAAGTTTGAATTTGGCTGTTAAAAAGGCCAACAATCGATACACACACTATACAATTTTCCTTTTTTGGCGTTAAAAATTTTGAATTTTGCGAATAGAATACTTTGTGTATACTATGTCAGTGCTATTAGTCTCAGTTGTTTTAATACATTAAAATTAATTTATGGAAGCGCTTGAGAGTAAATCACAACACTCTTTGCATGGCCACTCTTTGTTTATCTTCATCTTTCTGCAAAAATATATACAAACTACAACAGAAGAATCATGCAACCATTTAGACCTAGCCGCCAATCTGCCTTTCCGTGTAGAAAACAGGTTCAGTTATTAAAACCATGCGCATAAAAGCGCAGTAAATTTCCCTTTCAGAAACGAAGATGCGGTTTGAACTTCATGATATGCCTAGGGAAACATCAAATACAACTTATCCACTATTCTTTTAAGCCTCACAGTTTATTCTTACTTGTCAAGTTTCTCCCATACGGTCATTAATGCTGCTCTGTCCAAATAGCGCTTGGTGCGAGACAAACTAATAACATTAACGGCCCATTTGGCCACATTGGCGTCCAGTGGATTCTCATCCCATTTCATATGAAATGCAGCAACTAAAAAAAAAGAAAAGGAAAAAAAACGCCTCGAAACAAAACAAATCTTCGTTTCAGCTTAAAAAACGTTACTTCGCACGAAGATTTCAGTAGGATTTCCATCCCAAGGCCAGCCTTTGAACTGCCAAGCAGGTCCCATAACAAATACTGCCACAACTCGGTCCCAATCAGCAGGTGCTAATTTCTGCGTCGTATCAATGACGCGATAGGGCACGGTAAGACCTCCATCTTTTCGGCGCTGGATCAAAAGCTCGTTTTCCCGCTTAGTACCTTGCTGCCTCTTCTCTTCCGTACTCACGAACCTGAAAAAAAAAACTTTTCTTCCTTAAAATGATCACTTTTCGTCGATTTTTTTTACCTCAAGTCTTGCAAAACCTCTTTTGCATTAAACATGGTAATGAGGGACATATTGCCTGAGGGGATTATGATAATGGGCGTCTTTGAGACTCGTTTTGTAGGCACGTTCGGTCGCACCTATAATTCATTACAATTTCATAAAAATTTTGTTGAAAATTCATTAATGGTAAATACATTTTCCAAGCTTAAAACTTAAACTAACTCTAAATTAAGTTTTTATTCATATTTCTCACTTGCTCTTAGCTTTTTATCGTAAATTATCTTATGTTCTCAATTTTGATTTTTTTATTAAATTAAATTTAATTTTGTAAAAAAAAAAAATGGTAAATATTATTCAATTACCTGAACAGGTATACTTGCTACGGGTTGAACCGGTACGACTGCCTTACGTGGCTGGCTTCCTTCTGTTACTGATTTCAGGGTCATACCATGGTACGTTCCCATGGTATCGATCTTGAATCCCTCGGTTTCTACCGTGAAAATATGAAAAATATTCAGAAAAAATTACAGGTAATTTTTAAAATATACCTTCTTTGCCCCTGAACCGTTCTTGGTCGTAACGGCTGTACACAGCCGGTTGCACTGCCACTCTAGGCGTGGATATGGCAACGGGCGCAGCTGGAGCAGATGGTTTCACCTTGCCTTCTTCTCGCGCTTTAATGGATTGGAGGATTCCAAAGATATTTTTGGCGAAAATCTTCCCTGTGCTCTGCAGAATGGTAGTACGGGTACGCCACTGCCTTTCTCTGGACATAATGTCTTTCGTTACGTCCACATCAAAGTCTAACATGGTCCGCATCTCGGATCCCAAGCCAATGTCGTCGTTATCCTTGATAGTTTTGCGTTTGGTCGCCAAACGCTTGGCTTTTATGGCAGCAATCTTCTCCACCGACATGGCTTCGGATAGAGACCTAAACAAAGCGAGGTTATACACGAATTTGGTGGTTTTTAAGGAGGTTTTGAGAAGGAATTCTACTTGATGTTGTCTACATTCACTGCAGCTTCCCGAGGAGCATCTAATCGAGCCGCTAATTGCTCTTTAACGCGCTGCATAGCTGGATCTTCCATCCGAGGCTTCTTGGCTGGCGTTTCCATGCCATCGTCCGCTGTTCCTGAAGTAGAAGAACCGGCAGATGGACCTGTTGGAATGCGACGCACTTGCATAGGGATTTCCAACGGAGCGGATTTGTCAATGTTGGCATTGGTCGCCGTTTCTCCGTTCAAATAGGCCAGCAAATCTTTACGATCCGGACGACGTACCACTGGGATGTTTTCAGCCTAAAAACGAACATTCATTAAAAACACAAAACGTCAGAAATACTAAAAATCTCGGAAATATTTGATATATTGGTGTTCTAACTTACAGCAGCTTGTCGCACGTATACTGGATGCTGTAGATGGACGTTTTTAAGCAGGAATAATAAGCATTCCAGCGTATAATACTCCTTTGGCGCTCCATCTTTGCCAGAACTAATGAAAACAACAAAAATAGAAGGAAACGGGACGAGTTCTTAGGGTAAAAATGAGACACTTGTAAAAAATTTACCCGTAAACTAGATAGTTTGTTTTAACATTGCTAGGCCACGAAAATTCTCCGAAAATAATCAAGTCATCACGCTCAATAATCTCTTTTTTGTTCACATTGTACTGCCGCAGTAAACTCAGCGGGTCCGCCATTTTTAGTTTATATTCTCCAATATGTTGACAAGCCAGAAGCCAGAAAATAATACATACACATCTCGCCCGTGACGCCCCTCGCGAGCATCGTGCGAACTATGTATATCAGCCGCATTCACCTACAGCAGCGCAAGCCTCCCACTCAAGCAATACAACGGCAAGATATGGAACTAAAAATCCCTCGTTCTCATATTGGTACCGATGTGGAGAGGCGCATTCGATGAACGGTCTGGACAGTACCACCCGTAAGGTGCTGCTACGCTTCCACGAACCCATGCGGTGGCCATATTCGACAACTCTGTTTGCGCGCGTTGCATCGTGCCGTGCTTTTGCACCTCCCATTTCTCGTAGTTAATTAGTCACTTAGTGCAGTGTGTATAGTACCGCAAATTACGGTAATTTCTTAATTAAGCTTTGTAACCTTTACAAGTCTCCATGGTTTCTATAGAATTGATTGCGGGCTGTTGTTCTGCAGCTTCCAGGTAGTGCAAATTCAATTACAAGTTAAAACCGCATTGCATTGTTACATTCAATTATTTTTTTTAGGTTCCTTCCTGCCAACATTCAAAGCTTCTACATTTCTTGATACTTGATTAAGCCACAAGAAGCCTCAATGAAGACAAAGGCAATGAATAAGAATTCGACTGCATTAGGTAAGCTGTGACCAGTTATAAATTATAAACGCTGGGAGGTTGCCAGGTCTACACCATTTGGGGACACACACAAGGTTTCCTGCTTTGCGAGTTTTTATTCTGCCAGGCTAACTTGCCCACCTGCTTCACATGAACTGGCGCAGATAAAGCTCCAAACCGCGGTGCCATACATCCACTTTCCTGGTATTTTTAGCCGTTTCCAAGCTTAAGTTAGGACTAACAAAGCTGAGGTTTCTTTCCCAGTGTGCTACATTTCTTGGCAGGCATGCCCACTTCCGTATCCGCTGAAATTGGCTTTACTATACCAGCATTCCTTGCCAACTAGGTCTTCTTCCACAATTTTTCCTTATTTTCACACTAGGGGGACGCATTTTATTATTTTCAGAGTCCTAAAAGTATAACGGCACGTAGACACACCTTCAGAGCAGTAAAAATAGCTCTATAGTAAGACCATACCACTCTATATACCGTCTCCAACAACTCTATACCACTCTACATCCCTCTCCAACAACTTAGTCTCAGCAAAAAGTATACAATTACATACTTAAACTTATAAAATTCACTTTAATTCCTATTGTGTAGACTTCCTTTAATGAACCAGTAGGCGTGGTCAATCTAAGAAAATAGCGCAAAAAATATATAGTTAAATTAATTAGATTAATTTTAATTCCTGTTATATTTAGACTTTAAATTAATCTTTTAATTAATTTAGACTTTTAATTAACTTTTAATAGTCTATAAGACGCCTTAACTTGATCTTATTCTCGTTTATATCAAAGTCTGAATCTTCCGTATGAAGCTCCCTAAATGACCCCATCGCGTTTGGCATATTGTCACGCAATTTCATAAAGAGGGCAAAAAAAATCGAGAGAGAAAAAAATCGTTTCATCTCGTTCGGTTCGGTTTAGGTTTGTTTTGGTTGGCAAAACAGACGAAAGACTTAACGATCACAAGGTTTTGCTTCCCAAAGCGGAAGTTTGGACTTTTGCTTATGTTGCAATAAGTTTTCTCTGTTTGACGTCTTTGTCTTGTGATGCCGAGTACAGAGTCACGTATGTATTGTTCGATTGTGGGGTCGTGTAGCTCACGTCCAAAGTCTCGCTAAAGATGGATAGTACAATCATTTTTGTTTATCATGATGAATAAAGAGCAAAGGGAAATACTCTCGGTTGCGTGTGTGGAATAGATCGAGATTTTTTTATTTATTTTTTACTATTTGTATTTGATCCGAAGACGTCAAAAAGATGGCCGGCATTGATTACCTGCGCTAAGAGGAATTGACTTGTGAGGTAGTGGGCGCAGCGTCGTCTTTTCGCTATGGCCTACTCCAAGGAAGCACACGCGTTTTCCTCCGTAGTTCATCATGAAAACAAGAGTTTAATACTATCTACAAGTGCGACATTGTTGGGAATCAATCGGAGTGAGTCCGGTCCAAGATCTTTGCCTTGATCCGAAAATTTGATCCGAAACACTCGGTTTTATTCCAGTACAATTCAGTTTCACTTTCAATGGTTGCATAAGAGAGTTTCGTGCCCTGTACCTGGATTTTTACTCCAAACTGTTGTTTTCGCACGTAAGTAAGTTTGAAACTGATACGAAATTCAGCTCGCGGTGTATTCTAAGACGTGAGGATTTTGTCGCATCATCTTTTCATGTATTGTGCTGTGTTGTATTGTATTTCTAGTGTGTATTTGGGAAGCTTGTGCTCTGGCAGGGTAGGGCAGTGTCTTATTGGCTACATGATAGGACTGGTAACACACTCGGAATCCAGCGCAATCCAGTTTTGGGTTTCGTGCCACCACAAACGAACCCAAAACTGTCGTGCGGGGCTTGTAATCGGAAGTTTGGTTCTTTCCGAGTGGAAAATCACTGAGTCCAACGTAATCAAGGGGAAAATGTTATGAAAAAGGGACCGAAAAGAAATTCGGATGGATTAACTAGGTCGCTGCAGGCCAACATGGTTTAGACTTGATTCATTAGGTTTATTAGTGGATAATTTTGTTTTTTCTTCGTTTTTTTCTGTTGCGGAAGAGAAGGATGGACATGGAGCAGTGGGTTTGACAGCTGAGTCGACAAGTTATAGGAATAATTATAGAATCTCGTGACACCCTTGGTTGCCAAAACCGAAACGAATGTACTTTGGACCGTTCACCTTGTATAGTACTCGCTTGGAACACTTTTTGAACCCGTTATTGTGTCTGGATTTGCAGTCCTACCACACATGGGAGGAGAAGAAAAGGAAAATACGGGATGGAAGGTATAGCTACAGGGATTTTGGAAGTTTTTCTTAGAAAGCGAAAGCAGAGGAGTGGGCGAATAGCGTGAGGACAGCTCAAGACCGTCGAATTCGCAAAAACGCAAATTTTTTGCAAAAGCTTGTGACAGTAAAGTAGCTAATGGTACTAGCTATGTAATGGCTACAACACTTTTTGCAATTTTGCACCAGTAAATTTGCAAATTGCAAAACAATTTGGCGAAAAAAAGAAATTTATTTAAAAAGACAAAATATAATATTTGAGAACAGCCATTTCTTAGACACTGGTGTATGGTAGATGTTGCAAAAGGGGGGGGGTGGCGGAATTGGGTAAACGGTTATCGAGTTATGGAAGACGCAAGTTTTCTGTGCAGAAGCCATGCGCGGTCATATACGCCTGTGTAAAAGCACGTGGTTCTGCTGGAGGAACGATTTGGGAACTTAAAGAACTTCAACTGTTAGGCTTTCTATGGGCTATGATTCCTTTTTAGAAGGATGGTTTGGATCGAATCCAAGAATTTGAGCACAAGCTTAAGTGTGTAATTAGGTTAGCGTTTCGGTATCGGGCAAGGAGATTAAGCAGCTTTTTGAGATTGGGATGGTGCCATGTTAAATAGATAAACAAATTTCACAAGAAATCCAAAACTCTAAATTGAATCAAGCTTACATTTAACTATGATTGCTGGCTTATCGTGGAGTATATTTAAAGCAACATATGATAATCACGTGCAGTTCCATTTTGCGGCCGTATGCAAGTAAATTGTTTTCCTTCTTCCAAACTTCGACTGTGGGAGAGCTAAGGGGACAAAGAGTGCTAAGGGGTTCAAAACAAATAAGTTAGGTCAAAAACACATGATTTGTTTTTATTTTTCAGTGTTTTATTTACAGTTTTATCTCTTTCCATTTCCCCGAAAGAAGTTATGATGCAATTATACAATTTAACTAATAGAATACACTTATCTTCGTAAGCTAACTCTAATTAACTTAGTAGTCAACACGTTTAAGGTCCCACAACGAATTACCGTAAATCTGAGACATGACGCTATTCGAAGACTCTTCCTTGTCTAATAGGCTAATCTCCTACTGTTGTTGTTGTTGTTTTGATTCTTCTTCTACTATCGTATTATTATATTTTTTCCTAGAGGAATTATAGTATGTAACGTTAATCAGTTAAATAGATACTTACACGATATTATACATATATTTCTATATTGTACACCATTTCAGTAAGTGGGTCAAATGGTACGCTTAGCCGCCTTTAGAATTCATTGTTGATGATGTTACGTAAGCATTAGAACGAGCTTAAAAGTCATTAGAAGCTGTGTTATTTTCTACTTGAAACGACGGGCCTCGAAAAGCCTGTTTGGGGCTGTTTATGGTGTTGTTTTCTTTCTTTTACGTTGCCCCTAGGTTATAAAAAAAAGAAGTGGGGAAACCGGCTGTTTTTTTTGGCCCTGTAAATAGCCGCGCATAGCCACCACACGCTCTGCATTGGCTCGCATAGCTCCTCACGTGTGGCGCCTGGCAGAGCTCGCTGGCCGCGCGTTACAAGATAATCCGCCTATAGTGCTCGTCTGTAGTAACTAGTAAGCACGGAGGGGACGCTGGAAATAAACAGTACAGTCAAGACTCTGGAGCAGGGTAGTCCTTTAAAGTTGCTAGCTTATTTTGTACCTGACGCTAGTTTCTTCCCTTCCCTTCTTCCCGTTTCCTTTGGCCTTTCTGTACAGCAGCCATGGTTCGCTACCATCAATATACGGGTTTGTTTTGACGAATATTTTTTAAAATTAAAATAACTAGTGCTGACCTTCTCGGAACCGCGAATTAAGTCGGCGCAAGTTGTGTCGAGTGTGAATGGTTTCATCGAACGTTTTTTCGGTACTGTTAACTAGCACCAGGTAACAGGTATAGGCTTCTTACGTAAACAGGAGCACAAACCAGTTTGTTCGAAAGCGGTTCGAAGGGTAACCAATAGGCCAACAAAGAAAAAGAAGGAACATAAAGGCAGTCTTTCCAAGGATATCTTCGGTTAGTAACAGCCATACAGCGAGTTCAAAGTCAAAAGTTCCAATGGGCCTTTGTGGCCTACTTTGCATATCAACTTTTCTTCTTTCTTTTGCTAGACTGAATTAAAATTGGGTCCGTTATACTGTCTGAGCGTGTTGCTACATTACGTAACTTACTTAACCATGACAAGGCAAGAAGTTCAAGGTCAATTATTAAGCCCCAAGCTTTTAAGGAAAATTCAATTTCGAATCCTCAAATGTTCAGGTTGAATGCGTTAGGAAAGTGAGCGTGTGACGTCACGTGATCTACCCAAAGGTATTGTATTTGCGTTGCTATAGTAACGTTAAACGGCCGTTATCCTTACCCTTGACCTAACCATCAAACTTGAAAGGGACCTAGTTCCACGTACTCTTTCAGCTTTGCCACCAAAGTCACGTACCTTTTTTTTCAATTTATTGTAAGGCGTAGGCTTTCGCCTATTGCCCTTCTTCAATATTTGCAAGTCACGTACAGTACCTTATACACAATAGTAGCTACGTTATTTGTCGACGTACTTGGACTCACTTCTAATTTGCAAGATGAATGCACATTCGCATTCAAAATTCAATGTACATGCATGTACTTAAGGTAAATTTTTAGTACACGAGTACGTGATATGTGTACTTGAACATGCACGTTACGTACTTTCACTATTTAAACTAGTTTTGCAACTTCGTGTACAATCACGTGCTTAATGCACATATATACATGTACTTGTATGTGCATGGCATACACATAAGTACGTGATGTGTGTACTTGACGTGTACTTTAATGTACGTTACATAACTTTCACTAGTTTTGCCCCTTTAAATACCTTGACATGCTTAATGCGTGCACTTGTATTGTCTCGACATGTACGTGTATGTAAATAGCATACGTATAAGTACGTGACGCACGTGTCACAGCGGGGGCACCAAACAATGTAGGTCTTTAGTGAATCTGAAAGTCAAACAAGATTAGAAAAGAAAGAAACTTAATTAGTATGCAACGAAAGGATTAGATAGGACATGATAGGATGACAAATTTTATTTAAAATAAAACTTTCGGTTTAATTTTATGCAAATGCCATAGAAGGACAGCTAAATTTGCATTGTCATATGTCAAACATATGAGATGCAAATCTCATAAGCTTCCTATGCCAAATGTGGAGTCATGTTTGCTCATACTAATCTTTTTCGTTTTGTTTTTTGTTTTTTCGCGTAGTGAATTCTTCGTCCAGCGGTGGGATTCTCATGGCCAACGGAGCTATGGATCTTGCTGCCAGACAAATCACGCCCCCTTGTCTAATCCCCAATGGGCGCAATTCAAGTGTGGCGGATGCTTGCCTGAGCCCAGATGAGGCTGACATCCCGATACCTGGCTTGTTTTTAGAAGATAGCGAGTATTTGCCCTGGGCTTTGCAAGGTTTACATACCATGCGACGTAATCGTCAATTCTGCGATGTCGTGCTCCAAGTAAGTTTCAAAACTAAAATGAAAAAAATAGAAAGGAGAGAAAATTGAAGAGCAAATATAATGTTTGTTCGCCCTTTTTGCTGTAAAAACAGGTGGGAACACAGGAGATTCAAGCACATCGAGTGGTTTTAGCTTGTGCCAGTCCGTATTTGCTGGAATTGTTTACGGCTGATGATGTGGTGAAAGGCTCCGAAGAGAATGTCATCACCTATAAACTGAATGGTGGGTTTGATAAAGAGTCCCTGGACATTTTGGTTAATTATGCATATACAGGAAGGTACAAACTTTCTGAAATTGACCTAGAGGACATTTGAAAGATTTCATATATTTTTTCTCTCTTTCCCCTTACCCCCTCGATTTTGGTGGCGAATTTTTTAGATTGGAAGTCTTGGAGTTTAAAGTTAAAGCGGTGTACTTGGCGGCTACACGCTTGAAAATGGAAAGAGTAGTCCAGTATTGCGTCCAATTTTTAGTTGATCATTTAGATCCATGCACCGCAGTGGAAATTAGAGCCATGCCTGGCATTCATCGGAATCCTAGCTTAGCAGCTCGGGTGGATAACTACATTGCTGCTAATGTAAATATAATTATTCTCAAAATATTTTTTTTCGTTACTTTCCTTTAAATATGTTAATTTGATTGAATTGAGATGAAAATCCATTTAAGAAAACGGAGAAAACGTGTTGAATTTCTAGAAGTTCAGAGAAATTGGGGCAAAAATCCATTAGACAGGGTTTAGACATGGATAAGAAGGAAATATTGGAGTTTTAAAGAAGTTTTTTCGTTTTTAGATTGGCGAATTGGTCCGCTCGACTCAATATTTGGCCTTGCCAGTAGTGCAAGTGGAAGTTTTAGCGTGCTCAAAGGAGATCATGAGCGCTCGGGAAGCTCGCATTGAAGCCTTGTGTGGTTTAGTAGTGGATTGGCTGCATAGGGAATGGGAGCAGGAAGATTTTACAGTCGAAAAGCTTACCACCAAGGTAAATGCCCTTTTAAAACCTTGTAAATGATTTTTAACTGACGTTAACTGACAATGTTTTTTTTCGCTTTTTTGGCGTCTAGACTCATTTGTTGTATCTTAACTTGGATAACTCCTTGCATGATTGCTCGGACATCGATACCGGTGACGCCCACAATACAGACATTATCCAGGATTACAAGAAAATGTCCATGAAACACTCTGCGCCTGGAGCTAAGGTAAAAAAATGAGATAATAAATTAA
Organism: Lepidurus arcticus; assembly: GCA_003724045.1. Taxonomy (NCBI): domain Eukaryota; kingdom Metazoa; phylum Arthropoda; class Branchiopoda; order Notostraca; family Triopsidae; genus Lepidurus; species Lepidurus arcticus. The sequence continues at coordinate 164,349 of RJJA01000083.1, forward strand.
AATAATTATAATATTAACAAATTTAACACGCTAATTTGATTGCAACCCATAACATGGGTAGAAAAAGGTAGTTTCCTTTCAATTAATCTTAAAACTATCCGAATAATTTTGTTTTTTCGTTCTAAAAATTTCCTAATTTCGTCTTTTCAATTTGTGTTTTCAATTAGTTTTTATTTATTTTATTGTCTGTAATGTTTATTTCACTTTTGTTTTCCTTTTTTCTTTATTTGTGTATTTATTGTATTGATTTTGGAGCTGTTTGTTCATGTTATGGACTGATTTATGGATTTCTAACGTTTTTTAGAGTCGACGCAAGTCAAATTCGTCGTCCAGCCGACCTCGGCCAGTCTTCTACACTCGCAGTATTTCGGAAACGCCCACTTCGGAGGAGAATACTGACGCCGCGGAATGGAAACTCATCGCCTCGTCGGCTATTAACGAACGGAGTACTTTGGCCTTGTTGGTCGTTGATGGGCGTTTGGTGCGTCTATCCATAATTCAGCGTCTGAATACGGGACCGAGTACGGGACCCAGTTCGGTATCGGATTCGCCCTTTCCAACGCCTGCGTCGACACCTGGACAGTCGCGACCACCTTCTGTGGAACGAAACACGAGTGGAGCCGCTGAAGTGTACCAAAGTCTACCTGCCATGAGCTCGGCACGATGTGCTGTGGGCTGTGTTAGTCTCAACAACACGCTCTTAGTCTGCGGTAAAAAAAAAATAAAAACATATTTCAACTTGTTCGGAAAGGAAATTTTATGAAATTTTTCTTTGGCTTATTTAGGTGGATATGATCGAGGTGAATGCCTGAAAACCGTAGAAGCATTCGACCCGACGACCAACAGGTGGTCCCAATTACCTGCCATGAAAGAAGCTCGAGGTCGATTTGACATCACAGTTGTCAATGGAATCGTTTATGCCATCGCAGGATCAAACGGCACCACGGAATTGGCGACTTCCGAATCTTTCAATCCGGCTATCGGGAAATGGGCTCCTTTGCCCCCATTAGATGCTCCTCGCTCTAATATTGGTATGAAAAGAATTCTATTTTAAAGAAATAGTAGGGATTTTAATGGATTTTCCCGATTTTTGACTACTTTGCATTGATTTTTGTTGATTTTCTCGATTTTTTAGCCTTTTTTGCATTGATTTTCGTTAATTTTCATTGAATTTCTCGATTTTTTAACATTCTTTTCATTGATTTCCTTGTATTGGTCCTTATTGAGTTTCTTTTATCGGTTTTACGAAATCTGTACTAAGCGAGTTACCATATTAATCGATTTTATTTGTTATTTGTATTTTCAGGCGTTTGTGATTTGAACTCGCAGATTTATTGCATTGGCGGATGGAATGGTCAATATGGGATGAAGCAGTGCAACGTTTTCGAACCAGTAACCAAGATTTGGTCTGCTGTTGCGTCCTTAAAGACCGGTACTTTTTTTAGAATTTAATCCATGAGTTGCTAAGCGTTTTTTTGTTTTGTTTTTAGGGCGTTACCAAGCGGGAGTCACGGCAGATGAAGGAAAAGTCTACGCCGTGGGCGGCTGCGATGCTTGGAATTGTCTGAGTTCGGTAGAAGTCTATGATCCTGCAACGGATTCCTGGGATTATTTGCCTCCCATGATTACTGCGAGACGAGGTTGTGGAGTGGCGGTATTCCAAGGTAATTGGGACTCCCTGTCAACTTTGAATCAACTTTGAATTGGATTTCAAAGTTGAAGCCTTCACGTTTTCTTTATTAATTGAAATTTTATTGCAAATCAATTAATTTAGGATTTAAACGAAACTTGATGGAACTTAATTGCATTTTAATGGAAATTGTAGGGAATTTTTAAGAAATTTCAATTCGAGTTTTAAAGAATTTTAATTGAAGTTTAGTGGAATTTTCGCTTCAATTAAATGAGTTTTGGGGAAATTCAATGCCTTGTTTTAAGTAATTACAATCTTGATAATGCGTATTTAATTATAGTGATTTTCCATGATTGATAATAGTGAATATTTTTTTCTTTTTAGGTAAATTGTATGTAGTGGGTGGATCTGACGGGTGTCAAGCCTTGTGTTCGACGGAAGTATTTGACCTCGAGAATGAAACATGGGCTCCTGGACCTTGTTTAACCACTAGCCGAGCTAATGTGGGCGTGGCCGTCGTGGATAAGAAGCTCTTTGCTGTAGGAGGATTTTCAGGTTCGTTTCTTCACTCAAGATTGCAATTTCTTTCAAATAAAAGGAAAGAGACTAATAAAAGTTATTTTGGTCTCACAGGGAAAGCGTTTCTGAACAGTATTGAGTACCTTGATCCAGTCACGGGGGAATGGACCGTGTTCTTAAACAAGCCGGAGGATGTGGGCAAGGAAAATGGGCGGAGTCGTCGCAGTTTATCGGACAAAAGTGACCGAAGACCCTCCGCGAGCTTGGCCAGCTTACCGGAAGATCCTTCGGGCAGCGAAATGTACGGTTTAGGCGATCCGTTTTCGTTTTTAACGTCAGATATGCACCTGGAAGGAGGTCGTTTACCGGAAGACGAATCTGATGAAGTGTCTTCGTAACATTGTCACGTTGTCATCTCAAGGAAAATGAATTTTGAGGAATTCGAAGTTATTTAAAGAAGAAAATGGGAAGGAGACCCCGAAATCGTGGAATATTTACTGCAAAAATGGATTCCCTCTAGAGGAATAATTCCAAGATTTGTACATATTTATTTACATAGTGGGATTTCCAAAAGTAGTAGTGGATTTTATTTTATCTTTCTAGTTGCAAGTTGGTATGAAAGAAAAACACAAAAAGAAGACGAAAAAGGCACTTGCTAACAGTTCTAACATGGTAAAAAAAAACGAAAAAAAAACAATTTTCTGCTCTGCTCATATGTATACCTGTTTGGTTATTCCAGGGGACCAGGGAAGGGAATTTTATGTTTTAATTCGAAAAAAGGGGGAAAAAATCAAGCGTGAAAGTAGAAAGATTTGTAGTGCCTGGTTTATAACTAGGGTTTAAATACTTATTATTTTTTTAATATGTGTTTTTGCAGTGCATTGCATTCAAGATTGGCTATAGGGACTTTGGTAAGCGACGTGTGACAAGTTTCGACATAAACTTTTTTCAAAAATCATGCTGCAACCGCAGGAAAATCAAGTTTAGTTCAAAAAGAGTCGTATCACATTACACACAGTTCAAACATTGTCTGCCCTTGACTATAATTATTACAAATAACAGCCTTATACTTCGAGGTTGGGAAAACCCGTTAGGATTTGAATTTGAAAAGGCTTAGGACTTGATTTGGACCGCCCGGCAGCGACTGCCATCTATCCACCAGTTTTGCATGTCGGTATAAACCGAAGGTTGTCGATCAGCGTGTAATTTGGCACATAGTCCGCAGCGACTAAGATGCCTGCTATCCTGGAGGACTTGGTAGTGTGTTTTCCACCAAAAGTACTGGTTGTACAAGTCGTCGTTCTGGTCCACCATCTTCAAGTAATTTGCTAACGATTTGGGACTATTGAATTTAGACGCGGAAATATAGGACTTGGGAGGAGCCAAACGACTATAGTGAGCATCATCTGCCAGTACAATGGGAACTATATTGAGTTTCATGGTGGCCCATAGTTTCTCCGTGATGTAATCATCGCATATCGAGTTTTCGAAGGATAGATAGAACTTGTATTCGCGTTCCAGTTTTTGGCGGCATTCCTTCTCTTTCGAACGCGGACACAAGAGGGTGCCACAGTCGCCGTAAACGTCCACTTGAATGTACTTTTGAAGTTCTTTGACGTACGCTTCGCGTTTACTAGTTGATTGACAGTTGGAAACGAACCAAGCCACCAATTTCTTCTTGTTGTTGGCGTAATTAATAAGCTGAGAATGATTGGCAATCAAAGTGTTCAATTCGTCACCTTCTGGACGCAGCGAGAGGTTTGGCGTGGTGGGTTCTATGAAACCATAGGGATGGAATACGTCCGAGTCCATTTTGAAGCTCATGGTCCAATTGAAGAAGTGATGCAAAGGTCGGACGTCTACAAACTGATAGGCTGGTGCTTCCATGATCCACATGATGTAGCGCTGGTGTGGGCTGCGCTGGCGGGGCACATCCTTGGGGTTGAAACTCCTCAAGTGGAAGATGATGGCGTCGAAGTCTTCCACGGGTACCAGGCTGCGGTTGGTGGTGGTAAGGCAGTTATGGATGGGGCAGCCGGAGCTGAGGAATCGGTCTGTGCCCAAGCCGATGTTGAAGTCTTTACTCCCATAGGCTTCGTTCCACATGAGGATCTTCTTCGCTGGACGGTCACTGAAGTCGTAACCGACTGGGCGGACGTAGTCTCGCAGGACTTGGTAAGGGTAGATGAGCCCTTTGGCTTCCAAGGCTTTTGTATTGATTAACGCTAGTTTATTTATCGTCGATAAAGGCGGAGCTTCGGATATTGATAGCAGAGAGGCACCGCTCGACAGGTCGATTTGAATTAGGGCAGATAGCGAATCACTCAAGTCGTTACTATTGCTGAGGTATAGGAAGCAGACGGCCATAATGGTTAAGGAAACTAAGATCGTTATTCGAGCAACTCGGTGGTATTTTCGGCACCTCATTGTCATTTTAATTTCAAGTCAGGAAGTTAAAACTCTTAACGGAAGCACCGACTTAGCAATGTCGCTCTACAGGTTGAACCGCTGCCACTAAACGAAGTATATTAAACGAAGTATATACACTGAACAAGGGGCTGCCCAATTGTGTATTTTGTAGTTTGAAGGCACGTCATGACAATTAAGGGGAACGAATTACTCACGTCGATAATGAGGCAGCTGATAATGAAGCAGGCAGATAATGAAGCACGTTCACAGCTGGGTTCCCTATACTTCTGCTCTACATTCCTGGCACTGACACAAAAAGGATAACTATATGGGGAAATGTGGTTTGGAATAGTCACATCTGCAATACATTTTCCTGGCACTGACACAAAATTGTATAACAGGGGAAATGTGCCTGGTTAGTGAAAGGGAATGGTAATGTACAGTACATAGAACCTTTAGCGACGGTTGCTGGTAAGCTACTGTGTATTGTAGACATATATTTCGACATTGAGACACCGAAAAGCGAAGCTATGTCATATATCGACTGCTGAAAGAGCAACTTACCTTTTTCTTACCTTAACTGTTATATACCGCAAGTACACACCGTTATGTGTTAAAACGCCAAAGCGTCAGTTACTGCAGTGCAGTATACGTACACACGCTTGAGACTTTTCAAGTGCAACCACTTTGTGGGTGCGTTTCCGTGTAACGCTACTCTTCGAGGTTCTTGCACTTGTTTCCGGATAATGCATGATTAAAATCCTCTTCATGGCTTTCGGTAATTTGAGTGTTTATTCTTGTTACATGGCTGTTTTTCTTCTGTTGAAAGTGGTGCTGATGGGGGGGGGG
>RJJA01000829.1:718-12131 GCA_003724045.1 Lepidurus arcticus
TGCTCAACTTTTGGCACATAGGCACAACTGACATACGCCTTTCCGCCAATCACAGATAAGGTGGGCTGGGCCGTGTCTTCTGTGCTGTTGTTGTTTTGAAATGCGTGCTCCCTTCTCCAAACGCCAGACTTGCCTGTTAAGTTTTAAAGTTTATTTTTTTTCAAGTGCAAGCGAAAATGTCATTGGAAGAGAAGCTTATTGATCTAGTGCGAGAGAGTCTAGGTCCTTTTATTGTTTTCTTCGTCGTGTAAATATTGAAGCACAGCCAAATCATTTAAAAGAAGCATTAATTTAATAGAACGCAGAGTTTCTTGTCTGGAAACCATGTCTATTTTCTACAACACAACAAGAAAGACACACCTCCTGTTTTGTGCCAACATTCCAGTATAAATCGACGTGTGTCGAGACGTGTCAGCTGTGCCAACATACACGACATACACGGCACGCCTGACATTCTAGTGTGCACCAGGCTTTACCTAGTACGACAAGCTGCTAGCGCACCGCCAGCCGCCAAAATCATTAGGTTAATGGGGGCCGCGCCCTTGATTGGGATCCCGTCTTACATGTACTCCCTCGGGTTGTGCATGCCCGAGTTCGTGTACGCAGAGCTGACGTATACTGCATTATTGTTCGCCTTCAGAGGAGGGATTTTCTGGGGTCTGGCCACCAATTGTACGGGAGGCCTACGACCAGACACGAAGGATCTAGGGTGGTCGCTTTTCCCTATCTTGGTCTCCTGGGGCTCCCTGAACATGCACCACACCACGGGGCTACTAACGGTAGCCACTGGAATGTTGCTGGCATCCGTGCGCGATACCAATCCATACGTCCACCCGCCGTGGTAGCCCAGCACGCGGTTCCTGCTGGAGGGAGTCGCGTTAATGTCCATCGGTTTCGTCCTCTGGATGACGACTTGGCCCAAGGAAAAAGTGGCTCATCGCCTTAAGGCGTCTGATGGAACACAGACGGTCAAATCACCAACCTGAGAGTCTTTCGACCTGTTTGTTGTACCTCAATTTTATTTTAGTTGTATTGTTTTCGTGAATTGAATGAACCGTTTCAATAAATCTTTTTTTATTCGCAGCAAAAATTGTTTTTGTCAGGGATGTGAAACAACTAACAGGTGAACAAGTGAAACCTCTTCTAGTCGAGCAAAATAAAGGATCCTTTTCAAAAAGTGTCGGGCAAAAATTTGGTAGGTACGTTCTCAGGAAGAAAATCCTAGTCGGGTCGGACTGGACGGAGTACGTGGGAGGGAAAGGCGGCATTTTCGAACCGCAGGTCGAGTGCTTCCATTGCACTGAAGGACGTATCTCATCTCGTGCATCATTTCACGGCAGATGGAAACGTCTGGGTCTTCCGCCGCCAACTTTCTCGTCTTCCATGCGAATTCTGCTACTGCAATAATGCAAGCCACGCCCATACCACCCATGAGAACTACAAACACTCCACCCACGTTCGCCAAACCCAATTCACTGGCTGCGCTACTGGCTTTGACATCATCATCCTAACAAATTATGTTCAATTATGCTCAATCCATTTGAGTTGTTCTTCTTTTTGTCGTTAAAGACGACTACCGTGCCAAAATGTGAATTTTTCAAATTAATTGATAGTTATAATTAGCTGAACCAACCCTTCTTGGTCTGCTCATTGATAATACCTACATTACTGTTAAAAATATTTTGTAAACATATCTATACTTTTAAAGTAAGAGTGTCTTTTTCTATCCCATGCTAAACTAAGCCGTCTAAGGGAGCCTTCACTGAACGCAAAACTTGCCTTGCACTGTCCTCCGCCTCGTTTTTCTTTCCACCACTTGCGTTTCAATATCAAAAGCCGGTTTGTTTCTTGTAAACGCAGAACTGCGCTGTTGAACGCTGTCCTATAAGGTGATCCTACGGTTCGAACAAAAGTTACTGGGACTTGTACTTGACTATCGTATACGCCATTTTCACCTTGAGGTAATGCTATACCATATCCCTTTGAATCGATAGGTCCACCAATTTGCGTCAGGTCGCATTTTCGTTCCACCTGGTACTCGATAGAACTAGACTCCATGAGAAACGCGTACGCACCGGCGGATTTCTGAACGCGTTCGACTCCCTCAGCGTTCGACTTGGTGAAAACAGACGGTCGACTGGAATCCATAAAAGCCCACATCCTTTGATAACTCGGCATACTCGAATCCTATATATAACGACAGCAACTTCAATCAACAAACTGACGATACCGAAGTTTTATGTAAAGGAAGGGTGTCGATTGAAAGTGGTGATGTGAAGGATGACGTGAAAGAAGCCGAAAGAAATCGGTTGGTTTCCGAAAACAATGTTGCGCAAAGTTACCTTGAAGAACGACTTTGTAGTCCCGGATACTAAACTGCCATATTTTATCTTGGTCTGCTTCGCTAGGTCTTCAACGGACTCAATAGGTGATTCCATCCTTTCAACGGTTAGGAAAGCTGCCAAGTTGGCAGTGTACGAGGAAATCATGATCAGAGTGAAAAACCACCATAAACAAGCGACCAGACGCGTTGAGATGGCCCTGTAAACAAGTTCACACCCAGCTTACACGCTTGAAACGCTTCCCAAGCAAAAACAAAAACTAAATGACTATTGCACAACCTTCAAGTTCAAGAACCAATGCAATGAAATATTAATAATATTATAAACATACAAACACATACGCATAATATCATGCACATACTATAAATGGCAAAAAAAGGGGACGTAGGAAACCCGTCTTAGGCCTGGTCGGACTGGTAGCACTACCCCGGCTTGCCTCGCAGTTGCTCAACAATGAAAAGTAAAGGGGCGCACGCCCGGGAGTACAGCTACAAGCCCGGGCTGACCGAAGGGTTTCCTGCGTTCCTCTCTGGTAGGCGCCACATGCACTGCTTTTGGACTCGTTTTCATTACTTGGGATTGACACCAGACCCCCCTTGGATCAAACTACCCACCGTGAACCAGAAGCTCTCGGGCAGGCTAAACTGGTTCTCCAGGACGGATGAATCAGTTGAAAAACATTTGTGTGGCGCGGTCCATTCGGCTGGTGTGAATCTTTTTGGACAGTTAAAATCCCCCAGACACACGAAAAAAGCAAAACATGCGGTTAGTAAACACTTCTTTTTAAGAAAATAACATGCATTTCATGAGTATCGTGCTTTTCCGTACAGGGGAACAAATGGTTAGAAGTGGGTTAGTTTGGCACGGCACCTAAAAATACGTGGATTACTTCGGTGCAATGTCCCCGCCTTGTTGCATCAAGCTTCCTAGAAAACGAGAAGTGTGAAAAAAGGGGGTGATTGATTTACCTCGGGTATCTTTACGAAAAACGGGGGAGTTTATTTTTTAATCAGGATATTACCTATAACAAAAAAGAGGCAATTTAGCAAGGAAAACTGGTTTTCGAGCTCCTCTGCGGGTTCTATGCATGGATGTGGATTCAACCACTCGTAAGGTGTGATCCTGGAATATTGCTAGTTTCTTTTAATCCGTTTAACAAAAAAGACAGAAGAAAAAAAAAGGGGGATCGTCAAGGAGATTTGGACGTTTGTGCTCTAGTCACCTGGCCAGGAAGAAGAGCAGGATCGAGACGCCCAAGTAGGCTGTTACCATGTAAATCCAAACGTCAAGTGATAAAGGAGACAAAAAGGAGAAAAGATCCGGTGGTTTCTTCTGTGGTTTTCGGTACAGGATGCTGATACCTAAATGGATCAGCCATATAATAAGAGTATGTATAAAAAAGTATCACTATAGCTTACCTAGATTCATGTGAGGCATTGTAAAATCGACCGCTTGTTCACGATCAAAGTTGATTGATAAATCCCCGATCGCCAGGTCAGCTTTCTGACAATATTAATTTAGTTTAGAACGTAAAATTGATTACGTTACACTAAGTCTAATAGCGTTTTCAACTGGGAACCCTGGTGCATCACTTTTTGCCCTGAATGCCACATATTCACTGTTGCAACACTCAGTTTTGTGGCACAACACACAATTTTGTGGGATTCAGTGCAAAAAATGCTGCCCCAGGGTTCTCAGTTGAAAACGCTATAAGGCTCCCGTTTAGTTAACTTGTTCCGCCCTAGCTCGATGCTGGCGTGTAACTTTTGTATGGGTATACCTGAACGCGCATTGGTTCTGCGCAGTAAACGGAACGGCGTGGACGCTAGCTTAAAAGCTTTTTACTCTATTTACATGCAGTTTTTACTTAAAAGATACACGAAAATAATATTTATTGGGGATTGAGGTTTCCTTATTGTGGTTTCTGTTTTTGTTTCTGTCGAGTATACAAAGGAAAATTAGATAGCGTGCGTGTTTGTCTGGGCACAAATTTACGCGCATTGCTTTTGCGCAGTGACCGGCGTGCACGATAGCTTGAATATTTACTCAATTTACATGCATTTTTCTTTAAAAATACACTAAATAGTAATTAAGGGGATGAAAAGTTTCCTAATTTGTGTTTCTGTTTGGGTTAAATAGAATGGAAATTAGAGTTTCGGCTCTCCCTATGCTATCGTACTTCGTACAGCAAGCTAAACTAAACACGGCAGCTTGAAAAAGTAAAAATAGTTACTTGTTCGAGTAGTTCTCTAATCATTCCGTCCCACTCTCCCGTTTCAGCGTTTATAGTCCCGTGTTTACCGTCCTCCACGATCTTGAAGGTATAATTGAACCCCAAGAGCTTGGAAATCTCATCAATTAAGTCAATATTAAACCCTTCGAATCGCGCATTTCCAGACAACTGCTCTGAAGATTCTGCTAACATCGCGTACGGTTCACTCTGCCAAAAAATGATCACTCATTACTCTAATGACATTTTACTAATAATTCATTAAGAAAGTTTAACCTTCAGATTAAATCAGAAACGTACCAAAATCGTCGTAACAAGGAGCGTTCTGTTGTGAAGTCCCTCTGCGATTTGGCTGTTCACCTCTTGTTGAGTTCGAGTCATATTCACTCCTTTCCATATGTTCCATGTGCCGATCGGTTGAAGCCCTTCGCTCCCGAGTTCTGTGACTTGTAGGTCGAAATCAGTCCGGAATCCTTCGGTGTCGAACTTAATCGATCCGGTGAGACCTTCCGACTGAACCTAATAGTCCCGTAAATTCAGATGATTGTTAAGTTGGTGAAATGACAAACTGGGGAACGGGTTTCAAAATCTTTACCAGCTTCATATAGTTAATGAGGCTGTTGCCATAAATCCACGTATCCATTCCGTCACAACTCAAAGATTTGACGACTAGTTCTTGGCTGCGATCCAAGTCATTCAGCGCTTTGGCGAAGAGATGAACGGCATCATAAATCAAAGCGGTTTCCGTCTGAAAAACGCGGGCGTCAAGACATTAGCATATCGTAATTAAAACATGACAAGCTTTCGTATATCTGATTACGAGGATTTTTTTATTACCGTCATCTTGGCATTGGGATTACTGTCATTCTGCCCGAACCGATTTTCTCCACTCGCCCAATCGTCCATCGCATTTTGGACGTCTGGCTGACCAAAACTAATCAAGCGCATTCCAGTGATGTTGGTACCGCCGTACCGGTAATCCTCCAACTGCACCGTGTGCAAATCCTGATTTTCATCAATACAAAAGTATTTCTCTTTCAGTGATCTCTCTTTATGGTTTCAATATAAACTTTAATTCTAAATGAAATTTAGGTTTACAAACTTCAATTTTCAATGAGAATTGAAATTTGTGTTGAGAGGAAAAAGAGTTTCATACCAAATCGGTAATCAAGTAAGAATGATACGGTGACATCAGCCCAACTTGCTGAGCCTGTTGCAACACGTCTGCGGTGGCAGTTGTACTGGCATCAAGGAGAAATTTGGTTTCCCCCGTTTTCTTTACGTCTTTAAGCAAAGGCCTACGTAAGGAGAATGTTTACAGTGTTTTTAGGGCCCCGGTGAAGCTAAAGCTTGTTATCCACCAAGCTAAAACTAGATGGCGCGCAGTGCATTGTATGGGTGTATATGAACGCGCATTGCTTCTGCGCATAAAACGGTAGGCACGATAACTTTGTAACCACGTTGTCAGTATAAGTGATCTTTGTAAAATACGTTAAAAGAAAGTATAGGATATAACAGTTGTCCACCGCAATTTGGCTTCTTCTCGTGCACAAAAAATGCATTTATAATTTTCATTTTCAGTTAGGACTTTTTTGTACTTTTGTACGTTTAGCGCAAGACTGATTCTGCTTTCCACATACTATGGTTGTCATAGCAAGCAAAGCCATACGGGAAGCCTTTCATGAGCATGACGGGCAATTCGGTAAATTTTCTTTTTTCTTAACTAAAGGCTTAAGATTTGAGGATTTTGAAAGGATCGCGAAAGAAAGTCGGAAGCGGATTATGACAGAAATGTTGGTTGAAATGGGTTACAAAGGCTTAGATTTGGTTGCAAAATATTTGCAAAATTACAGAGTATGTAATAGGAAAGTACAATCACATCAAAGGTACATTTATCGTAAATTGGGAAAGAAAATGTAAATCTTGCCTGTAATCACCTCCGTCCGTGAGCTGCCGAAGAGAGATTCGGAATTCGGAAGGTGATGATAGTTTGAGGATCTCTTGCAAGCGAATCAGACCTTCTTGGTCTTCATAAAGAATCGTGAATTGTTTCCAGCCCCATGCCCTAACCAAATCTAAGTACGCCTGAATAAAAAAAATCAAAATTCCACCAATGATGAGATTCAACCTCCAAAACACGTGCATTAGAATGTACAATGTACATCTACATTCCAGGAAATACATCACAATGTACATTGTTTTTTTTTTACCCGTGACAGGGAGGCTGGATGGGGGTGAAGATTGATTGAAAATGTTTCTCTTCGCCGTCGATAGTCCCATCGCGTTTCTACATGAGGTACCTCTAACGCATCGCAGATAGATTGTACATGTGACGCGGTTGGATTCGCTTGGGGACCGAAAACAGACACCACGCCCAGTTTTAAGAGGCTGCACACTGAAAAAAAGAAAGAAGAAAATAAAAGGAGAAGAAAAAAAACACCAGACGCAAAACAAGAATGCTTTTTTGGCGGCTTGCCGGCATTGTCTAAATGTTGACATTTCTTTCATAAGCAACAATATTGGAAGTGGGATAGTGACAGGGATAGAATACTACGCCTTATGAAAAAGACCCACCAGAAGACAGTCTTAACTCCGCCCCTCCCTCGAAGAAAGGGAAAAAGACAAACAAACAAACAAAAAAGACAAGTGAATTAGCGGAGCAAACTTTGTGATGTTCCCTAACGGGGCTTAACAATGCCAACGACTTGTTAGAAAATCGTATTGATCGGTTTTCTCTTGACGTCAGCTATAAGAGGCTTTTCACATAGTTGAACGTTGAACCTCTGGTGCCTCTGACCGTCTTTAAGGCACACACCCCGGTATGCCTTAAAGTTAAGCTATGCAACGCTGGCCATTTAGGAAAGACGGTCGGCTCGGCAAGGGCAGAGGCGGTTAAGCAACGGAAGATTTTGGAACACTTTTTATGCTAAACTTAATACATATTATAAAAAAAATTCTTAACAGTAAAACGTGTAAGTACGAAACGATAATATTTAATGGCTAGCTTTCGTATTTTATTTCATACTAAATTAGTAATTTATAGAGAAAGATAGGTATAGGCGGTAAAGCCAAGGAAGTTTGAACGCCTGTATGACAAACCCTGTTGCATATTTCGAAAATACCTCTTAACAGTAAAACAGGTCATACTAATAGGTAATGCAACGAGCCTAATTTTTCTTTTTTAATTGTATAACCAATTAGTAATTTACAGATTAAGATGAACACCAACATACACTCATTTCCAACTATATGAAATACGCTGGCTAAAAGAAACTTCTTTCTGTAGTGCACTTGCTATTGCCAAAAGAAGATCTATGCCGCAAATTTGCATGTGAAAAAGAAATCGATTCCCGAGTTTTGCCGATTGCATCATGTGAATCGCCAATGCAATGCTATGCCGATCCAATTCTTGCCTTTAATAACCAAGATCCACCAAGATCTATAATTTTACTATAAAGAACTTACACTATTTACCTTTTTTTGTTGCATGAAAGGAGTCGTACGGGTTCAGCTTATCGATGTGAGCAACGAGGCGCGATCTGGGTAAGATGTGCCTGAAAGTACTGATTCTTTCGACGGCGGCACGAAAGGCCCACTCCATAGACGGATCCGAGTTTTCATCGAATAAAGCACCTTTTTGTAAGTTAACAATTTTAAGAAACAAATTATAAAACTTAGGAAATCACAGATTTTTTTTAAAAATACTACATTTTTTCATTATGATTTCTATTTTTTTTTTACCAATTCGGATGGTATCCGGAAGGGTCAGACATGATCCTATGTACAGACATAGCAAATACACACTAATAGACAATCCTTTCATTGTAAAAGAGGAGTCGGAGTTATTATGGGCACCACATATTCCAAAACGATCGAGATTTTTTTTTTTAAATTGTTATTTCTGGAGGAAGAAAGAACTTGTGTGTACACTGAACGCTAGCTGCGATCCCACTGTCAAGGAAGCGAGGTTTTCTGCAGCAGAAAATCTCACGAAACAGAACCTGTTACTAAAAATAGCGCGCCGTCTATACCAAAGCAGTGATAAACTATACCAAATGAACGCGTAATGTCCTTTGTCTTGGTCATGGGGTTGAATAGAATTTAACTCCTTCACTTGAAAGAGTGACAGACAAAAAGGAATGAGGTGCAAAGGATCCAGTTCCTTTTGGCAGAGCTGCAAAAGATCTATCTTTGAAATTTAGCCTGACACGTAGTGTAAAGAGTTCTGGTTTTACTTGTGTGACTATAGATGATTACAAAACGGGGAAAAGGAGCCTTGCTTAAAAAAAAACTTTTTCAAAGATTTTTTTTATTAAAAAAAAAGATAATCTGATTCTTTAAGAAATAGGTGAGACTGAAAAGATCATGGCTAAAGTCAATGAGCGATTGTATAGCTCGGAGTTTTAAAAAAAGGTTATAGCCAGTGCGATTACTGCCAAGAACTAGCCTTTGTTTGCTGCAGCACCTGCTGTTCACAAATAACGACTTTTACAACCCCACGGCTTACGTACTGTGGCTGAGTAAGTACGTGACATAAATCTGTACCGTGGACAACTCGGTGAAAACAACAGTTCCAGAAGTTACAAACTATCAGTGAGCTGTCTAATTTCGTTCAGTTTAATTACTTTCGATAATATAAAACCGTAAGAAATGCCGTTTTTTACATGTTTGTATAACTTATAATTTTACTATATTTAACAATATCAAACCCTTATACATAAAATATTTATATAAAGGTGAAATTTTATAAATTTATGTTGATAGAATTGATCGAAAGCTTGTAGCAATACACGATAGATTGTATCCTCCCCTTATGGTCCTTTTGTTACCAACTTTGAAAAGCTCGAAGTCATTCGCTGATTGGTCGGAACCCGCTTATCCACGCCTCTAGCTAGCGCGGAGTTCGAACAGTGAAGAAAGAGGGTCTGAAAAAGGAGATCGATATCAAGGCAAAAGTATCGATTACTGAGTCATTTCATCTCACAATCTCTTGACAAGCATAAAATTGGCTAACTAATACTCTATTCCTTTCTTTTACCACATAACTAATTAAAACTTTATATTCGTTTTGACAACGCAAAACATTCGTTTTATATAGTATTTCTTTTAAAGGTATTTGGTATTGCCCCTTTAACTTTTGTGGTCGATGTCTTTTTCTAACGATATCAATACTTACTTGACTGCCGTTGGCTCTGTATTGACAGCCAATCATCAGCGGAACCACTGGTTCCACTTTTAGGACCTCCTTTTCACAAGGGGTTCGTAACTCCGTTGGTAGGTGTACGAGGGTTAAATTTTTTTTTAACCAAAAGAAATCTTAGGGTTAAACTTTACTGTTAAAACTGTTAAACTTAGTGTTAAAACTGTTAAACTTAGGGTTAAAATGCTAAACTTAGTTAAACTGTTAAGTTAACAAGCTAAAAAACAAGTTACACGCGTTAAAAGGTTTACATTTTTTAACAGAGTGGTCAGGGTGTACGAAGTTAAACACGAGTTGCGAACCCCTTGCCTTTTCAAGCATTTTCC
Organism: Lepidurus arcticus; assembly: GCA_003724045.1. Taxonomy (NCBI): domain Eukaryota; kingdom Metazoa; phylum Arthropoda; class Branchiopoda; order Notostraca; family Triopsidae; genus Lepidurus; species Lepidurus arcticus. Next base: position 10,817 of record RJJA01000829.1, read on the forward strand.
TTGTAACAGCCTTTTATACAGGGACCTTCCCTCTGTGTACTCTGTGCGATTAATGGAATAACAGTATTATTTTTTAGGAAGTACCATTTGTACAATGAATGCGGAAGAAATAAAGTATCTATCGAATCGTGATAGAATGAGCGAGCACGCTCGTGAAAATAAGCGAAGAGCGTGAGCGAGAGCGCGCTCGCAAAAAAGAGTGAGTTTCATATCTGCCTAAACTAATGCATTTCCAATCCAACTACCAATTTTGAACGGAGTGACACCCGTTTGTCATTCGTTTTCCAGATCGTTTTGAAACCATAATACACACCAGTGTCATTTTTATTTCGGATTTCCGTAACTGGAGAACCATGGGAGAACGCATATAGTGAACGACATATAGTGGGATAGGGAGAGGAGAATTTAGGTGCGGTATTCAAAAATAAGCGGGAGTATAAAAGCGCATTCTTACATCGCTTCGCACAAAAAAAAAACTACGTCCCGTAGTAAAAAAAAATTATTTAAGCAACATTTGTTCAAAGCCAACAGTCGATCTTTGACCACTTCGGACTCCATTTTCATAATAGTGTCACGTCACTTTCTAGCACGCGGTTGTTTTTGGCACCGGACGTGAGTTCGGGGACCCTTGGTAAAATAAGTGAGTTACGCAAAAAGGGGGGTTACATTAAGAACTGTACGTGTGCATTCACCGAGTCAACTACTCTCTCCAGCCTCTCAATTCCCACTCCACTATTCTAGATCTGTGCATCAACTTCTAACACCAATTTTGCAGGGCGTGGCCCATCTGGTGAAACCCACCCTTTTTCTACCGTGATTGATTCTACCGTGGACAAGAGAGTGTGAGTTTCTCACCCTTGTAGTATAAGGCATGGTCATAAACCAACCGACAGTTTCCAGTCCAAATCGTACTTCCAAAGCCCATCGCTTTGACAGTTTATGGGGCTAGATTGAGTTCTGTCATCTTTTTCTGGGCTTATACGAGGTTAGCAGTTCGTTGGTTCAGTTCCCGTTGCTGATATGCCGATCAGCAACGGGAAATGAACGCAAGCTGAAGTATCTCCACAGTTTGTATACACCAAAGGCGAATAAGGCGATCTGCGTTTAAATGGAGCGTTCAAAACTATCAAACGCAAAAGATTGGAACTGGAGGTTTTGCTGACGATCTGCTCCTTACCGCAAAGGGAGCATCCAGTGAAGTAAACGTGAAACTACTAGAAAATAACATCATCGCATTAGAAAAATGGGCAAAAAAGTACAAACTCAACTTTGCGAAGGAAAAAACTGAACTAATACATTTCACTAGAAAAAGATT
>RJJA01000830.1:0-12089 GCA_003724045.1 Lepidurus arcticus
GAATGCGCTCACAGGTAAAGTCGCTAGGCCTCCGGCCAACTTTCCGCCAATGTTATAAGGATAGGAAAATTTGAAATTTATCTCTCCTCTATAACATATTTTTTTATTTTTTTGCACTTGACTCCCCCTTTACAACTTCGTTCGTCCAATGCGTCGTTCCACGCATTTCAGATTGCCTGTGAGAAGACTAACCGGTTTGCATAAACGCGGGAACCGCTTGCGATGATGCAGTAGTCCTTCGCCAGCACATTTGGCGCTGTTGTAGCGATAGTAGCCCTAACTAGCGGTAACAGGCTTTGCATCGTGCCTTTCATACAGGTAAACAACAAACCTTTGGAAAGCGTTTCGTTCCAAAAATAAACTGGACACACGCGGCAATAAGCACAAGTTAGTGCTTCCGTGGCGTACTCTACAAGACAAGACAAGTTTCGTTCCAGGCTGTAAGAAAATTTTAATTTGTTTTTGAGTTTATAAGAGGAGCTAATTAGAGGCCTATTTTGTTTGTTCGCAGAATGTTCAGTCAGTGTGGGTAGCTCTGCCCAACGCATGGTGCCCAACGCATGGTCGTGGTCTAACTAACTATAAATTCATTGTTTCGTTTTGAAAAGCTTGGCTAGTTTATTTTCTACACCCATAACTCGGAATGTCTCCACGAAGAAAGAGTAAGTATCAAGGGATTTGTATTCAGCCCATTGCGTTGACTAAACTTTATGTTATTCAGATGTGGCTATAGAAAACCCTGACTTGTTTGACCCCCAGTTTCCAGCTTTAACCACTTTTGCCACAACACCTCAAGGGCGTCCACGTGAAGCAACTCCTCGCCGAAAGGGTAAGTCGATTTTGACCCTTTAGTTTGACCCGTTTGACTGTATTCGCTCTTTCCTTGTCTAGGACCCAGAAGTGGCTCGTTGGAATGCGCTAGGCCTCGAAAAGCCTTACCCGAGAAAGCAGCCAATGAATTAGCACAAGATATTGGAAAAGGAAACACACCAACACTTGGAAGAACCCTCAACGACCAATTCTTCGAGGGATTAGAGATCAATTTTGGCTCCATGAATCGCGCGGATGCCAACAGTGCCTGGCAGCGCCTCTTGCAACCTTGTAGGGTAGTGGTGAAAGATATGTTCCGCCAAACCTTCACAAACGTCCCTTTACATCGGATTTTGAACGAAGAGGAACCCGCGCCTTCTTGCGCTCTTTCCAGGGAAGGAAATCTGTCGAGAAACTCGCCATTTATGGAAACCACCCGTTCGGGAGGTCAGCTAGGTAGACGACGGTCCATGAACTTGGAAGTTGGCGCAAATGTCGACAACGAGAAAGAGCTAGGTACGAACTTGAGTACAGGAACATCTACAACCGCCTTGGAACCAGGCAGGCAAGAGAAGAATGAACCCTCTTTGGAAGAGTTGATGCTTGAATGCCTGGAAATGCTTAAAAAATGTCCTGCAGAGGGGATTGGAAATGCAGTTTTGGTGAAACGGGCCAAGCGGAAGAAAAAGCACGTAGCAAGTGATGCTGTGGACGTGGCTATGAACGAACTCTCCCCTTTGTCCGAGACTTACGCCCATGAGTCGCAATGTTTCGATGCAAAACTTGCCTGCGGCGTGCAGCGCGGTTCAGACAAGCAAACGCCCAAGAAATTGTCTAGTGAATGTCAAAATTTAGCCAGGGAAGCACAACCAGTGGTTCCATCGCTTCCCACAACGGTTGCGCCTAGTAAGGAGGCGGTTGTGGCTGCCAAGCTTAAGAAAAAGCGTGCGACCAGACAGTCCGTGGACGTGGCTATGCATGAATTCTCCACATTGGCCGAGGCTTACGTCCAAGAAGCGCCATGTTCCGTTGCAAAACTTGCCTGCGAGGTGTTAGCCACGGAAACGCAACCAATGCTTCCGTCGATTCCTACAACTGTTGCGCCCAGTAAGGAGGCGGGGGTGGCTGCCAGGTTGAAGAGAAAGTGGACAAGGCAATCCGTGGACGTGGCTGTAAAGGAACTCTCCTCTTTGGCCGAGACTTACGACCGTGAGTCGCAGTGCTTCAATGCAGATCTTGCCTGCGATGTGCAGCGCGCTTCAGCCAAGCATACGCCCACGAAGTTGTCTAGTGAACATGAAAAGTTAGCCACGGAGACGCAATCAATGGTTCCATCGCTTCCCAGAACTGTTGCGCCTAGTGCCAAGCCCAAGGGAAAGCGGAAGAAGGCCGAGAAACCCCGAAAGACGGAAACTTGCGAAGACGTCATTCGTGAGCTAATACCAGACTGGTGTGAAGCTGCAACGGCGAGCAAAGTAGCTGCTAGATCCCGTCAACCTCGCCGACAGCCGGGTCCTCTAACCGCATGTTCTCCTGCTCCGAGCGACGACCAAACGGCCCCAGAGTCGACTGAAGGAAAGCACCACAAGAAGAAGCAGAGGAATAAAGCAAAGGCCGATCACCTTCTGGATGACAGACCAGAGGAAAAGGGTAGCCAACAATTAGCAATCCTTCAATTATTAGAGCAAATATCCGACGAAATAGAGGTGGGGAAAGCCCCGGAACCTGCATTACATCCCTCAGTTCCATCTTGCCCCTGCCCTGGTTTGGAGAACGAGGGTGCTGTGTTTAAAGACAAGAAGAATACGCGCAGAAAGTCTAACCGCCAAACCGATAAACCTTTCGTAGAGGTCGTTCCAATCCCGCCGTCAATGTCTGCGGAGCCACCGTCGGACGCGGACCTGCCAGGCCCTTCCTCCAAACGATCGAAAAGGTCGCGGAAACGACACGAACCGCCTTTTCTCGATGCGTTAGAGGGTCATATAGAGTCCGAACCCCGATTAGGTAACATGGGAACAACGCAAGCCCCTCCACTTCCACGAAGGAGGAAGCGACTCGATTCGGAGGATTTGAAGAGCGAACCGGAAGCAAAACTTGGAAAACCTATCCCACCACCTCCAGAGCCAGAGCCGAATAACTTGGTTCCCGTATCACAGGCCAAATCTAATCATGCCAAACGAGATCATCGCAAGAAGTACATGAAAATCAAGAAAGTGAAGCCGTCTGCGGCCGAAGATTCAGGGGAACGCCGCCCACCCGCTCGCGAAGCAGCTGGAAAGCCTATCTGTGCTGTGGAAACCCCTGCGCTGTCACAAGTAACTCCAAGTGATGGGCGAAAATGTCCGGCATTCCCAGCTGAAGGACACAGAGCCAGAAAGGACCCGTTTCTATTCCAAGACACGGAAGAGTTGCTGTATGAATTCACGGATGGCGGATCCGAAGCTACAGTGCCAAGGAAAGGCGAGTTTCAACCTACGTCTGTCGAAGAAGGGACAACCAGCATCATTAATCCAGAATTACCACCGCAGCCTTTCCTAGCAATACGCAGCTATGAAGATCCTGTTGAAAAATACCAGCTTAAGGAGCTCTCCATTTGTTTGGGACCACTGACTCAAGTACAGATCGACCAGTGTTCCAAAACGCGCCCTGGCGGCTGCAGCCCAATTAAACCAGCCACGCCACTTCAGGAAGAACAACACGGAGCCGAGACTGAGAAGCCAACGGTTACGGAAACTCGTGCTGCTTCGGAACAAGTGTCTGGTAAAAACACTCGTTCTAGTCCCGAGCGCGCAAGTGGTCGTATGTCTCACAAAAGTCACAAACCAGACAAAAGACGGAAGCGTCGGCGCCGAGAATCCCATGCAAGCTCGGACCCACAGCAGGAATCGTTCCAGAATCACACACAGTCCTCAAAAGCGAGGAAGGAGCCGCCTCCGAGAGCGAAAGAAGGGCCGGAACAGCCCGATCAACCCAAGATTAGAGCCCAGAAACTAGCCAGAGCAGACCAGAGCCGTGTCGTTGCGAGCGGGCCATCCAATGCTCAAGCAGTCGTCGACGGGATTGTAAATCGCAGCAGCGAGTCCATTCCTTGGCGCAAGTTCACGATCCCTAAGAAGAGCAGCATTAAACCAGAGAAGGCAGCATTAAGCCAAATTAAGGAGCTTTGCTTGCCGGAAAAGACCATTTTGGATCGGTTGATTCCTATCCTTGGCAAGACTCAAGACGGTGAAAGGGAAGCTAGCCGTGAAGAAAGCGTGGAAGCAGTCCTTCGAGCTCGAATTTTGAGTACGCCCTCCGTAGCCCCGCCTCCTCCGCCGGGACGTGGCGAGTCAGACCAAGTTTTGACTGATTCTCAGCCTACGTGCAATAGCTCGTCCACTTCATTGGAAGAACGGGAGCCGTCCGAGAGGTCGGGACAATCTGCGACTGATTCGGACCGTCAAACAGCAGCCCCAGTTTCCATGATAACAGCTGTGGCGTTGCCTAACTCGGCCGAGTCCCAGCGCTTGTTGTCCCCCACTGTTTCGTCTTACAAATCTTCTCCGCCGCGAAGGAATGTCAGCGCTCGCTTTACCCGCAGCTGGGCCAAGAACGATTCCGATGAGTCTGATGAAGATAACGAATCAGACCTCACTAACGAAGATCGCCCGGGCGAAGAAGACTTGCCAGAAACCTTCAGCGAGCAAGTCCAATGCTCGGAAGTGGCAGCTGGGAGCGAAGGGGCGAAGGGACAGGCTGACAAGGCTTCGGATTCCAAGCAGGAAGACACTGATGTGTTAGAACTCCACGTGGAAGACTGTGATTTGCTAGAATATGGAATGGAGGAACTCGTGTCGGAAGCTACTTCTCCTAACCGGGAATCAGAAGAGGGGACTCCCGTTGCCAGCACTACGAATTCTCCGAAGTCAAGAAGAGAAAACGGACAACTCTCAGCAGAGGGAGCCATAGAAGCAAAGACGAGCGAATTAGCTCCACAGAAAGGTAAAGAAAAAAAAAATAATGGCCCAGTCGACTATTTTATAATTGTTTGTGATGTATTCTGCAGATCGTTCTACAATTCCAGAGTCGACAGCGAAGCCCCAAGACGTTTCCAGTCGCTCTCCGCGGGAATCCAAGCCAACGCGATTGGGAGAGTCATCGCCCGCATCGACATGTAGTCGCAGCGTCGACTGTCCACTGAGCAGCGTCGCGCGGCCGACAGCTTCTCGTCCTGTTCTTATAAAGCGAAAGAAACCCCCCGGTGCCCTTCCGAACGATCCCCAAAGTCCCTCCCTCCGATGCCCTATTCCCCAGTCGCCGTTCTCCAATGCTGAGGTCGAGGCAAACCAGCCAGCGCCTACCATGAAACCCCTGAAGCAAGCTGGTATTTGCATAGAAGAACTGCGCAATCCTGGCAGTTGTCAGCGCCAAAACTGTATCCAACATTTCGGGCTCAACAGTCCCGGCCTTGGCGATTGCATTCTACGAGAGATCTCGTTTTGGATGGAATCTGATGACAGAGACAAGTTTTTCCACAGCGAAGAGCTCATTCTGGACGGCGCCTTCGGCCTGCCACAGGAGCGCCTCCAAGTGCCGGATGTGGTCGAGTACCGGCATGAGTTGATTCGCATTTTTGGACGGCGACTGCTTGCTGAACGAGGGTTGGAAGCCCTCTTGCACTTTTTCGGACCCACTTTCAACACGGTTGTCTACCAAGCGCGTTTCTTTAACGACATTTTGGGCTCCCCTTCCTTTTGGCCCCTCCTGCGCAAGGACTTTGACCACTTCGTGCTCCATTTCTGCCGAAGCGAAATGGTACTCAACAGCGCGAGTTCCGGGGCCGTCGTCAGCATGGCCACCACTCATGCCAAGTCTATGCTGCGACACTGCATTCTCAAAGCCATGAAAAGCGTGTCCGGATTCCAGCCGCCGCCCTGTTCCTTGGCGGTGCTCATTACGCAAGCCAAAAACGATCGGACGCAGCTCATCGAAACGGCTAGACTGGTACGCACTGTCGATTCTCGGACGCTCATGGAGCTGAATCGGAACACACTGCTCAACTTCTGCCGCTGCTTGGAGCAGCAAGGCACAAGTCTGCCTGCCGACCTCGGCGAAAACCTGGCATTCTTCAGAGCCATCGCTGTCAACCAGAATCACCCTGCCGCCTCGACTAGTGCCGCCGTCAGCAGCCCGTCCGGTCCCAAAGCCTGCGCTACGGTGAGGCCGCAGGCGTATCGGGACCCAACCTTAAAACTGGCTTCGAATGTGCCCCTCCGGGTTACTGACATCCCTAGAACGCATCATCAGCAGCACCCACCATTGGTGGCCCCGCCACACAACTACGCCCATTTTTCTCCAGACAGGTACCTCCATAACGAGCAGATTCGCCACGCAGCAGATCGCCCAGTTGCTGTCGACCCTTTCTTTACGTTGTCGGTTCGGGCGCACTCTCCGCCCAACGACGTAGCCAGAGCTGCCAGTACTCCGACGCCGAGAGTGGTTTGTCAAGTACTATTGCCCGCTCCTGCAGCTGATCGACAAGCCCCACTCCGTCTCGCGACTTTACCTCCACCATTACTAGCTCCCCTTCCAAGAACAACGACACCAACACCCGTTGCTCCGGCGGTGCCAAAGTATATTCCAACGCCAAAATCTCAACTTCCTCCTCCATCCAAGTTTGATTTTCCGGAGGAAGAACATTGGGATTCGCTAACTGCGGTCTCGCCGCACACGGAACCTAACACGTCCATCCCGCCTGCCTTACCTCCTGCCCCGAGAGCACCTAGTGAAGCCCAACAGATTGCCAGCTGGATCGCCCAGAGGCATTTCGAACCCTTGGCCCAGCTTTTGAGAGAGGTTCCACACAACCGCTTGGACCAACTTGGCCATAGCATTTTCTTGCATTACGAAGAACGGATTCGGCAACGGGCTCCTGATGTCGCCCGTGACTTTGTTGCACTCGTCGATTATCTGATTCCGAACGGCGGACCCAGCGCTGCAGGTAAGATCATACTTGAATGCCTTGTTAAATAGTTATTGGTCGAAGGGGGACGTACATAGTAGTAGCCCATGATTTCGTTAATGCATGTTGAGCTAATTCTGTCAGTCGGACGTTCATTACGACTGTTTTATTATCCGTCCGTCATTGTTTGTTAAAGTATGCTGATTTCTGTCTTTCTTAGGAGCTGACTGCAAGCTGACTCGTGAGCTGGCCACCGTTGCCTTGACAATCTTTGCACGGTTTGCTGATAACGGAATAGAGTTGGTGGACCAGGCGGAGATTTTGTTGAAAACCTGTTGCCAGGAACGGTTATGGCCCGCGACCGTAATAAACTGCAGCCTTGTGGTAAAGCTAGTCTTGTACTTGAACATCTTCTTACTTTAACATTTTTTTTTCTTTTTTTTTTGTTAAAGCCTTTTGGTACATACAACGCTTTCTCCATGGAAATGCTGAATGCCGACTGCTGGCTGCATGGCGGAGGCATATTAGAGGCAGCTGAAGTATTAAAGGGTAAAAAAAATAGTGATGTCTAAATTTGCGAGTGGGCGCTATTAACAAAATCTCGTGTAGAGTTCTGGGAATTCGGATTGGGCCCTGAAATGGCCGAGCATGACAACGATCGCGAGTCGGAAACTCTGGTGCGACTATTGTATTGCTTAATTGAAGCGGGCCCGAAGATGAAGAAGACACACTGTGAGCAATCGTGGAGTTTGCTATTTCTTACGTTTGATGCGAGAATCGTGATTCCTCTGAGTAAACAATCTTCTCAACGTAACGAGAAAATGAACTGTTTTTTGTGTTTCTCGTAGAATTGAAAGAAGAGTTGCCGAACTTGATGGACATGGCCTTTGCCACCAAGCACCAAGAAACGTCTTTGGGGATCCGTGGTATTTGGTCTAAACTGAAAACAAAAATAGGACAGGAAATGGAGGACGCTCTTTCAGTTTCAGAAATGTTATCTTCCGATGAAGAAAGCGACAGGAAATAAGTGATGTATTGGATAGCTTTGTTTTTTATGTTTATTTGGGGATGGAAAGTGTGATTTATTTTTGTCGTACAGAATTGCATACTCGAGTTCATAGCAAGTTACAAATACTCCCAGTACATGTAGCAGTTGGATTTACAATTTGCGTACCATGGGATGCTTTTAGTGGGCGATGGAGCTGCGGAGTTCACCCTGGCGAGAGCGGTTTTGCTATGCAGCCAGCGTGCGTAGCTTTCTTGTGCTTTTAGCCACCGCTCCTGCTGCTGTTGCAATCGTGCTGCCTGCAGTCGGAACTCGAGGGTCCTGTGCGACATTTGTTGCTTAGCTAGTTGCGCGTCGTGGTCACGCTTCCATTCCTCGTAGGCCTGGCGGGCTTCAAGCTTACGGCGCCTGCTCTCGGATTCGTCGGCTGAACTCGACGGAGAAGTGACCTTGTCGTTTCGGGTTTGGCAAGTACGTTTCCATGCGCGAAAGGCGGCTTGGGCCGCAGCTTGGCGCTCTTCTCGAGCGCGGAGCTCTTCCTCACGTTGGGTTTGGGCTTTGACCCGGTTCTCACGCAGTTTGCGCAAAAACTCTTCCTTCTTGGCCAGGCGCCAAGCGTTGCCCGCCTTGTTGCGTTCTTCCTTCTCGCGGAGTTTCTCGTCTCGCTGCGCGCTTTGCTGGGCAGCTAGTACTCTCTTGCGCTCCAGCTCCTGCTTGAGACGCTCTTCGTGGCGCCTTTTCCATTCGAGCAGCGCTTTGGAAGAACTCGTTCGCGCCGCCTTTTTGCTCTATAATGACTAGTATTCGTTAAGGTTTGGAAATGGTATTAGTTTGGAGGTAAACCTGTTCTTCTTCGCAACGTATTTCGTGAAGACGCAACTGCTGCAATTTCTGCAAAGTTGCTTGACGATGTTGAGCCCGGACGTACCATTGCTGATAGACTAACTCGTTGAAGAGTTTCCCTGAAATGGACAACACGGTTCACTTTACTTCTGAGTCTACGTGGTTTGCTTAAATAATAAAGCCAAGTCTACAAATACTATTACGATTTTCTAAGATTTCTTCCTGGTTGAGGTCGCTCAGTGATAGCGTTTTGCGGAGTCTTGTTACCAATTTTGATGTAGTCCTACGCACACAAGGTTAAGACTCAAATCCTGGCTCTTTCCTACTTCGCATACAACTTACGTGTGTTTCATTATACTGGAATGGAGGGCTTTAGTTGGCTCGGGGGAAACGAGACCGAGTAGTCTGAGGTTGTATTTGAAGTCACTTAAATCCCGTAGGCTGCCCGCCTGGGGATTATTACTTCTCGATTTCCAGTCCTCCCGAGGCATTTTTCGGATTCGGTTGAAACTGCAAAGATATAGCCTCAACAACACTAGTCCGTGTTTGTATGCGTTTTGTAATGGGATGGTAGCCTTGACAACAGGATGACAATGTAAGGTACCCACGAGAGAAAGCCTTGTCTGGTGTTGGTTTGGATTCCAAATGTTTTGAAGATTCTGAACCAAGGTGTCAGTCAAGTGGAGGATTTTTTTTCTAACACGTTTGGCATAGGTTTTATGCAAATTGGTCTTCGATTTAGGGACTAGTCGGTAGTGCTTCGTTCTGCAGATCCACGGTAAGCTTCTAAAAAACATAGATTGATTCGCCAAACAAATTGTGTTATCCTCACTTTGCTTTCTGTTTATTTTGAACCTTAGAAAAGGTGCTTATGGAAATTAATCAGGAGCATATGGCCTGTGAAGCGAAGAAAGTCATCACATTGAAAAAAAGGTTACGCTTACTGTCGGTTATCAAGCGCGCGCAAGGATTAGCCCATGAAGCAGTTGAACTTTGGGGGCGAATGGAAACGAATAGAGGTGAGTGTCTTGTTTTCTTTTCTTAATCGACACTGAATGTTTTATAGGTTGTTACATTATATTCTTCGTTATTTTTTAGTTGCTGACGGAGGATGTGAAACGGAAACCGGTTTGATAAAAACGACAGCTACGTTTTGACCAACTGCATCGCCGGCTGGTAGATTTGAAAGAGCCCGAAGGAATTCAAATGTGAGTGGTGGGCACATAATTAAAAAATTACGCGAGTGAAATGTTTTGCTACCCTCAGAATTCCTTATTTGCTTATTTTTTGTACCAATATCAAATAAAAGTGAACCTAACCTTGACCATCCGTTACCTCTCCTGACCTTCTTTAAGCAAAAGCGAAAATTTGTGAGTTTTTTCGTGATTTTCATAAAATCCGCTAAAAAAAAAGTGGTCGTGGCCTCCAAAAAGGACGAATCCTATTGGTGGATTGGGCCAAAAAGGGGGCGTGGCTCCTTTTCGAGCTGGGGAAGCTTTTTCAGGGCTTTTTTCCATAAGGAATAATGTTGTATCAAGTGGGTCCCCTTCAAAAATCGTCAAAAATTGAAAGCCTCGCCCCTTCCCCTGTTCCCAGCTCCCTGCTCCAATACCTGATATTCGAGCTTATGCTGCCGAAGCTACACAATTTCGAATTTAGGAATAGGAACCTCGCCGGGAATGCATGAGGTACAGAGAAAGGGAGCCATTTAATATTTCGTTTTTTCGACGAAATAAAGTGCCTCGACCGGGTTTCGAACCTGTGACCTCCCGATCACCAGGCTTGCGTCTTATCCATTTGGTCATACTCTGAATATACAAGGTATTGAAACATTTTTATAACCAATATATGAATCAAGACGGTGTGCAGATATAGGTGCATATAATTTACCTAGAATACCTTTTAGATTTTTTTTATTTATACAAATTTGACGATCACCTACAGCCAAACCTTTTGTATTCTCTAAAAGTTCGCATGATTATACAGTACCTCTTTGTATGTATTTTAAACGTGATACAAATCCTTACCTATTTCACTGGTCACAATAATTCAAAATTGATAACAAAGCCATGTATTTGCCTGAAGTTATTTGTAATGAAATCAGACACAGAATACACATTTTTCAAATTACCTTTACAGACCTGAACTCAGGAGTCCATCAAATGGAGGATTTTTTTCTAGGACGTTTGGCAAACGTTAGCGGCAAAGACTAGTAATGTTGCTGGAGTTTTTGTTTATGTTTCTTTCCAATCGGACTGTAAACAAATCTGCTAGAACGTAAACAAAAAACGTGAGAATCGAACGTTAAAATTGCAAAAACTACCGTGACGGTAAAGTTCCTCGAACTATTTCCAACGGTTTTTGTATGTTTCTTTCCAATAGGAATGTAAACAAATCTGCTAGAACGTACACAAAAAAGGGAGAGAATCAAACGTTAAAATTGCAAAAATTACCGTGACAGTAAAGTTGCTCGAACTATTTCCGACGGTTTTTGTTCATGTTTCTTTCGAATCGGACTGTAAACAAATATGCTAGAACATAAACAGAAAGGGTGCGAATCGAACGTTAAAATGTTCAAAACTGCTGTGACAGTTAAAGTTGGTTTTGATACCACTCTACCAAGTACCAAGCGGTGACGCCTTTTCGGAGGATCCGATTTACTACAAGCTTACCGAGCGTACCGCTAACCGTTATGTGGCGTGCTGTTGGTATGTCGAGAGCAGTTTCTGTTTGGGAACTTGCACTAATGAATATTGAATTTAACTGAAATTAATGTTCACCAAGTAAACGTCATGTTGACGTTTCTTCTATTTAGTGTAGTTCCCAGTTACGGCATGTAATTTTTTTCTTTATCAAGGGATTAGGTTTGGTTAGGTAAAGCTAGGTTAGGTTAGGAGACCCGCCCGAAAATGGATTAAAAGGAGCGCCTAAATGCCCGAAGCAGACAGCTTGTGGATGTCATCCGAAAAGGCGTAAAAAAAACGTACCCTAATCCTAATGCTCCTGCAAATTCTATGCTTCATATTCGCTTACTTTACCAGGAGGTGGCACCACGTGCTGCAGAATAATGGGGTAAATTTCCTCCGAATAGGCGCCTCTTGTTGGAGTGGTATTAATAGCTTCATGTGGCTAATCGTACTGTTTTTTCAACAAAAACAAACTCACCGATAATTATCATGACGTTTAGGACAACCGTCTGTGGGTGGGTACTGACACCCTAAATGTTGTCTTTGTTTTCCTTGCTTTAAAATTCTTTGAATTTAGTTGAATTACTTGCAATTTACTTGATTTACTCGCTCCACCCATGCTTGCATTCTAAACAAAACATTAGGCGGGAGTAAAATGTGAACGACGAATAGCAAAAGTCTAAGCATTAACCATTGCTAAACGTACAATTTTCTCGCGAAACAAGTAACGCCCCCACGAGAATAAAGATGCCATTTAGAATTTCAGGCCGATTTGCATGAAACCTATGCCAAAAGCCTTATT
>RJJA01000831.1:0-12048 GCA_003724045.1 Lepidurus arcticus
CGTACAATTTTGATATATGATTTATTTAAGATTTTGAGAACTTTGAACATTTATTAAAAAAATTACAGAATAAAAAAAAGTACGACCATCATCCTAGATTTATACCTTACACGCATTGTGTAAAAATTTGGTTTCATTACAATGCACACAGATTTAGATTTTTCAACTCAAAGTTTGCCATGCTATAGCGCCATAAGAGGTTGCAGTTCACCGTGGCCTTAATATTGGGGATTTCCGCTTGACATACAATTTCGTCTTTCTTAACTTCGTCTTTTCTAACTAAAGGTACTGGCTTGATTGTTAACTGCCGCTGACTGCTCGTCTTGGTCGTGTCTCTTGCAATGTGCGAGGCAGTTTTCTGATGTTGTTCTAAAGAGCCCTTGTGTGCTTTTAAGATAGAACTGCACAAAATGCACTACGCACTTTCGGTGCAATCAGAGCTTTTCTTCACCCATGGGAAGTCGGCTTCCCATTCCTGTATTTTCTGGACATATCCCAGGCAGACCACACTAGCAATGGAAAGGAAATGTCAGAGAATAAATAGGCTACAAGACCATGATGCCAGAGCATTCAAAAGAACACAGGTACTATTGGGTCATACCTCCCCCCTCGATTTGCTCGTTTCCTAATCGTTCTAAGACCCAAGTTAGACCCAAGTTAGTTCACTAGACCCAAGTTATTCCACACCAAGCCAAGAACGCCTCCGCCGTACGCTTATTTATTCCGGAACTAACCCAGAAGACGAAACAGGCAGTTCAAGCCAAACTCGATAGCGCAAAAGCCTGTGCAATCATGGTTGACATTTGGTCTTCCAAGCGGATGGAGGGCTATGTTGGTATATCCTTCTCAGCAGTAACATCGGATTGTATGCCTTTTACGTGCTTGCTTTCAATAAAGAAGATGGTTGGTCGTCATACGGCCGCAGCCATTTTCGCAGAATATGAAAGTGTTATAAACGAATGGCAGTTACAAAGAAAGATGTAATTTTTATTTCCTTATTTCTTCCCTTATTTTTCGTCAGGTCGTTCTTTAACGGTGTTTCCCTTAACAGTGATCTGGATTCTTACAGACAGCGGTAGCAATATGAAGTGTGGTTTTGCCATCTTTACCCGGCTGGACACCCATATCTTTACCGGGCTACCCAAGTTCATTCGGCATTCTCGGGTACTCCCAGAGCGATGATCCTGAAAATTTCGAATTATTAGATCGTGACGTGCAGTATGAAGTTGAGGTTTCGTCGTACACATTCATGTGTCGTACTTTTTTTCTGTTGTACACAATATTTCATGAATTTTCTTCCACAGTTATATGTGTGTTAGGATGAAGCTCGGGTTGGTAAGGGAAAGGTTTTCGAACTGTTCATTGGATGGTGAAGTGGTATTTTTGGATAGGAAATGCTGAAGGAAAGGAGATGATGTAAGGTTTGAGGGAAGGGGTGTGGCAGACGTCGAAAGATACGTTCCTACTTGCTCTACGCAATGCTGCAGCGCTTTAATACGGATCATCTCCTTTTACGTCGACCTTGGGACCGTGAAGCCGGTTGGTATTCGGACTGAGCGTCAAATGTGACTTGGTAGTGGTTGCGGGAATCTTGAACATGACTCGGACGCTCGCTGTCACTATCGGTTCGGCTGTAATGAAGCGACAATCTTGTAGACATAAGTTGTTCTTGACTTTGCTGCCTACCGTAAGGTCTTTGTTACCCCAGATTTTGTGTACACCGTCGTGGCGTAGAAAGATGTACTTTACGTAGAACTGTATGACAAGAAACTATCCGAAAACTGCTTACAGATGTTGTTCTTCACATTTTCCCTCTCCGTTTTATACAAAACTGTTCTCCCAAGAGGCGTTTTAATCAAAGAAAAATTTAAATAGTTCGGCAATTCGAAATTGTAAATGTTACTGAATGCTGGTACTAAGGAAAAGTTGAGTTATATTGTTGCGAGCAGGGGAAAGGCATTCACCACACTGAAAATCTCGGATAGAAACTCCCACCACCCAGGGAAATTAATTTCACTACAGTAACTTATCAATTTAGAACAAGGAATTCGAAGTGAAAAAGAAAAAGTCCATAAGAAAGTTGTGTCACCATTACTACAGAAACTACTATTGTGTATCATACAAACGTGATACTTCATACAAGTAGTTCCAAGTGTTATTCCAGGCTATTTGCAAGAATGAGGTCTCGGGTTATGCGCACACGCAACGTGAAGAAACGAAAACGCCTTTTTCAAGGAAATAAGCAGACAAACGCTTCTCCCTCACCCTCATTAAAACCGCAAGAAAACGAGGTGAGCGAGTTATCTTTAATAATTCCTTCAAATAAGACTGTTACAAAAAATTATATCGAGTTACGTAGTCATTGTACTAATACTTCAAGTGGTATCCAAATTGCGAGCATAAGCTTCTGGAGTAGCATTGTCACTAGCAATAGTGACGAACATCCTTTGCGAAGTTCTAACATAGGTGATTTTTCGTCAGTTAATACTTCCCCTAGAATGAATGAGGGCAATGACAATGTAGATACGAATTATGGCAGTTTCTCTCCCACGCTTTGGCATGCCGGTAGGAAAAACGACCAAGCCGAAATAGCAGCTAATCCTCTGAACACTGAACGTGTTGTTTACAGTCAACCATAACTGAAGCAAAATTTTCAAAGACGAAGGATTTGTGATTTGGCCTTTGTAATTATACGTACATCAGAGCTGTTTATTCCACAATGTGAAGTTTGTAGCGGTAGTATGAGATTGACAAAAAAGATTTCAAGTGTCTTTCTTACATCATTCTCATTTAAGTGCCCTAAATGTGCTTATAGAGGTACAATTAAATCTGAAGCAATAAAGCATATGCAAAGAACAGTGAAAAAGGCTACAAAATCATTGGAGGCATCGGGCATTAGGCCAAAAAAGACCCAAAAAAGACCATATTTCTTAAACTACTCTTACGGCCTGGGCTATGATGTCCATTGACGCCGGGCATAACCACCTCGAAGAAATTATGTCCATTTTCAGTATACCGTGTATGGAAAAGAAAACTTACATCCATCACGAGGGGGAAATTGTGGGGATATGCCATATTGTGGGGATATGCCAATTGTGGGGATATGCCATATCCCCACAATTGTTGGGGGGATATGGCATATGTAGGCAACTAAATAAATTGAGAAAGGGATACTGCAAGAAAAGGAAGCTGCGATAGCAGCAGGGAACGTTGACGACGATGGAACCCCAAGAATAACCGTAATGGTAATGGTGGATGGTGCCAGCGAAGTCACGGCACTCGGTATACGGCTAAATCTGGCGTGCTTTTTGGAAAAAAACACTAACAAAGTGTTGTATATGGGGGTAAGAAATAAGTTCTGTTCTATCTGTAACCGTGCTGCAAGAGCTAACAAAGTTCTCATATTTGTTTTAGGAATTGGGATGGTCCGTCTACAGCAATCGATACTGACATATTGGCAAAAGGGTTTAGAGAATGTGAAAAAAGTTTGGTGTTCGTTTTTCACATTACATTGGCGATGGTGATTTTTCCACCTACAATCAAATATTTGCCACTACGCCTAGAAAACAGAACTTGCCTGAAAGACAATAATGCGCAAACCAAATCACAAAAAACTTGACATTAAAGTTGTACAGAGAGGAAAAAATGAGCCAGGCGCATTGTAAGGTCTTGACAGTCCCAAATATTGCAAATCTAACGCGTGGAATTCGGGGCTCCATAAAAAGAAATATAATCTCTGGCGTGACTGCAGCGGACCTTTGCCGAGCTCTGGACAATATACCACGCCACTACATACTTGGCGACCGTACGTTCTGCGAAAAACCAGAGCAGGGTGTAAAAGGGTGCAAGCATGCTGGAAAACAGCTGAGGGCTTCGGTTGCAGACTGCAACTGCAGACTGCAACATGTCTACAGGGACATCTGTATTGAATTCGTTTGAATTCGTGAAAAGAAAAGCGTATAACCTACCTGCGGAGGTTACAACAAACTCCGCTGAGTGGTTTATGTCAATAATTGCTAAATTGCTAGGAGGAAAACAGTTTTTGCGTTCTCAGAGAGGCTCGTACGACTTCAGAGCTGCTGGTGCCGTTTTAATTTACCACTCAGGGGGCGCGGTTCACGCTAAATTATTGAAAACGTACGGACAAGGCTCGTCTGTAGTAGACCGATTTGCATTGCGCGCTAATGTCGTCAAAGAGTCGTGGAAAGTGAAGTACAGGAAGCTTCAAGAGAAGCAAAACGGTCAGGGTAAATAGATCCATGTACCTTACCTGTTATAACGGAGAACGGACCCGATGCTGATTACGGGTTACCAGACCTAGATCCTGTGGCTCTCAATGAGCAGTGCGATCTAATACGTAAGCAATTACAGCTTATGAGTGACCAAATTGCCACTTTGGAAGAGAAAAGAAGGGCTCAAGCAGCATCTATTGAATTGCTGGAGGCGAGGAAGAACCGAATCACTGCTTCCATTTTTGGTAGAGTTTGCAAACTACAGCAAACCACGCTAAGGGGTAGCACTTTAAGACAAATCGCAGTTCCGAATAGATGGTCGAATGAAGCAACTGAAGATGGAAAAGCCAATGAGAAAAATGGTAGGAGAACTTATGAGGAGCAGATAGGAACTACTGTCCACTCTCCTGGACTTTGGATTCACAAAGATTTAACTATGGCGCTTCTGAACAGGAAACTGAACAGACATCCCAACTATTATTACCAAATTCAAGGACAGCTTGAAATTACTGGTAGAGAATGGTGCGACTTTCATGTCTGGAGTCCCAAAGAGACGAATACTGAGCGTATCTTACGCGACCAGACCTTTTGGAAAAGTAAAAGGCTTCCGAAATTGAGGGATTTCTTTGAAGATAGTCTTCTTCCTGAGCTAGTGGATCCACGTATTACACGAAAACTCTTACCCCGCGAGCCTCAAAGCGTGCTTGAGGCAATCGACGAGAGGAAAAGAGCAGTCGACCGGTTGCCATTTTGCACGCTTTCCTGTAGGATCGGATGTACATCTTGCTCATTCGAACCATCAAGGTGGAAAACTTCTTCGCTTGGAAGATTTGGGAAAGCAATGTCTACCGTGGTTTCGTCGAATTCAAGGTGTCTCTTCAAGTATTCGATTTACTTCTTCGACGATTCTTCTTCTCTGTTGACGTTTCCCAATGACTTCTTTTAACCTACGCTTTGGCAGTTTCCTACAAATAAAATAACGACACCGCATTTCAATTTCTGAGCAAGAAAATCCGCTGGTTAATAACTTTAAGTTAGGTAAACTTACCAAAGCTTGCAACAAATATTGTGGTGATCCAATTAACAAATATAAGTTAAGACTATTTATTTGTTCTGGTTTTCAAATTCCGGCGTGCACGTGTAATTTTGAAGTATGACTGAACAAGTGAATGCAAAATGTTAGAATACTTCATTTCTCAACTGCTGTGCAGCATTCCAATTTGCACAGTTCTAATTCTTTATACCAAGAACTGGAACGTTGTTTTTCCCATGTTTCGTTGTTGGTAAGAATGAATTTTGTACCCGCGTAACAACGGGAAGATTTCAATGTTGCCCAACAACGAATGTAAATGTCTCCCCGACCGAAATTCCTTTACCGTCGCATTCTTCGTTTACCCCTCGACCTTCCAGTGCGTACATTTTCCCATTAATACTATCATGTCGTACTTTTGTGTTCTCATACTGCAAACATCAGAAAATAAAAGATCGAAAGTTGTCGTACCAATCAACTGGATAAAAGACGAACTGTGTTTTTTCCCGAAATTCGCACCGACAAAGCTTGACAGCGCGGTCAGGACAAGTGAAGTGTATAACCCTGCTTGGCCGAAGTACGTTTTTCAGTTTATTTCGTCTCATGGTAAGTTAATTTTGTTTAATGCTTTAAGTTAAGTGAAATTATACTAATAGAACTGTAATTTAGAACGCTATGAAGATGCTGCGGCCAAAGTGGAGCAGGGAAAAGGGTTGCCTATACAACGAAAATATTTACTCCAACTACAGCAAGCAGTAGTTTGTCAGAGCCTGAGGAGCCGGTAGAAGAAAACGAGGAAATTTGCAATGATGCCACATTATCCCCTCGGCTGTACGTTGCTTCAAATTTGCCCTCTCGCAAACGCATCCTAACATTTGGTAATATTCCAACGTCTTACGCTACATTTAATTATTGTAAATTGATTTTTTTTTTAGAACATTCGCCTATTGAAGCTGAACCTCCCTCTCCGGAATGTGCAAGACCTTCCGGCCGCGTATTAAGCCGAGCATTGCAAATAGACGGTAAATTATCCCTTTTTTATATTTTAAATGAACTACCTAAATCTTTAGATGAAAGCGAACAGAAAATCTTACAATCACCATCAACGAGCCAGGTCACCCAGGAAGGAAATGAAGGGAAAAAAGTACGTTGTGTGCATAAGTAAAAACCAGTTTGTTTATTAATAAACAATTTTATTACAGGCACCGTCAATGCAATTTTCGGTTGCTTCAAGTAAATTATGACATCAATGTCAGAAATAAAATCAGATCAGAAGGAACTGCACCGAAAAGTTGCGCGTATTGAAGCAAGCGGTGATGGGGTACAATTCGACAAACAATTACCCGCTATGGATAGGCTGCCAGTCCAGTCGCTAGAAGAACTTAACAACTTGGAAAAAGACTTGCTGAACGTGGAGCTTAAAAAAAGTTTTGTAAGTAGCGCTTACGAATTTTTAAAATTATTTACCTTATTACTTAATTATAAAATTGTAATATATGTTTTTTTGAAATCTTTGCGGGAAGCGAGTATTCGATTGGTAGGCGGCAATAAAATAGAAAGTGCCATCCGAAACGCCTGGAGAGCTGTTGGTAGCGATGACGTCTGGAAAGACTTTAATTGGGAAGGCCGGCTACATAGTGGACCCGAAATTAATAAACCGGGCATTCGTAACTCAGTTGTCACTAACTTAATACAAAGTAAACCAGTTTTATACTTAATTAAAACACTTTTATGCAAATACCATCGTTACTCCCGTTGATGCCGGTTTCGTATATGGACAGTTTTGAACACATATTTATTGTATTTAAGGTGGCCTACGTGCTAATCCAAAATTTAAGACAATGGAAAAGCAAACCTTCAAGCTTGTAACCTGCTCCTTTTTCGTCAAGCCACAGCACGTTGGAAGGGCCAAAATAAAATGAACGAGCCATCTTTGTGATTTTTTTCGCTGGCGTAATTTATTAATCGGGCTTACCATTTCTCATTTATATTTGCTTATTGTGTTTTCTACATTTTTTTTTCCATTTGTATTGTTACTTAATTTGTGTCAATGTTTATTACTATGAAATTACTCAGCAAAATATGGATGAAAATAAATTTAAGTATAAACAAAATGTCATTGTTTTTAGAAAATAATAGCCATAATAAATCATGAAAAAATTGACCATATATTAGGAAACTAAAATTCATCCAATATACGTCTTCTAGACTCAATGTTTGCGTATTCTTTAACCAATAAATATGACGAAGAAAACGTCTACTGGATATCATTATCAAGTTTCAATACATCTGTATTTTAAACGTATAAATATAGACGTTCGCAGCGAGGACATTAAATCAAAGAAAAGACTTTAAATCATATTTCGCATACGTCTCACGTTTGCTTTCAGACATCTTTTGAACGCTCAAAAAGCGTACGTGTGCTACTTGGGAGTATGTAGCAACGTTTGCCTTAATTAAATATTGAAGATTTTTCCAAGACCTCAGCTCTTTGGTGAGTTTTAATAGTTTGGACAAAGCCATTACCCTCAAACACACCGTAACGCAAACAACACAACGCAGGCCTCGTATTTCAAAGAAAGACGCGTCATTTGTTCTTGGTGCCGTGACTAGGATGACTAGGATGGCTCCCACATCTCAAACAAGCCCGTGGAACTATTACGCGAACTAAGAACATGGGCGAGAGCCTCCTGATTTGTCAACTTTCTCGGATTTTAACTATTCTCAAAACTTAACGAGAGTTGAACAATGAGATTACTGAAAAAAATAAAGGGGGACTGACAAGCGAAGCGGATTTAGACGAAGAATAGCCTACAAGCAAGACGAAGTACGGCATTCTGAATTCGACGAAAATTACATGCAGTTCGAAGCCAAATTAAAACTTTAGAAATCCTTGCCAAGTACTGTGATAAAGCCATCTAACGGTGGCACATGTCTCTCTCCTCGTCTCGGCCCAGTGTTAACATCAGCTTATCTCACCCAGGCTGTGTCCACTGTCAACTCGCCTCTGGTGTTGAGTTTCTGAACTCGGGTTCATTTCAACCCTTTCCCAATTGGCAAAAGAAAGATGTAATCGAGTTGGGTTCCTGAATCGATAAATCCTGCTATTACAGACTGCAAATCGTTCAATCCAATTACACGATATAAAATCGCAAAAACAAATTGTAAGCAAGAAAACGCGCCAAAGATTGTTGTATTACGGAGTGTTACAATAAATCTCACGACATGGACCGAACTACTATTTTTCTTCTTCTCCACAAACTGGCTTTAGAATTCACGTCATTTAGGAACGGTAATAAACTACTACAATATGTAATAATTATAAACGTACGTAAAATCTATGGTACAATTTAAAAGATTCTCTTTCATCGGCTCTCGCCGCGCCGCAAGTATTCCTAACCACGTTGATCATGGCGCACCGAACCATTAATAGCTCTGTCGAACATTACCCAAAGTCACAGAAGACACGCATTCATTTTATTCCGCCTGGTTCAAAAACTCCTAAGAAGAGAAGCAATTCGCCGATCATTCTGAAAGCTGCATCGAGATGACACATTCTGGACTCATACTACGAACAACACCTGGACCGACAAAGACTGGAAACTGAACATTAGAGTAACTCGTCGCACGTTTCACTACTTGTGTGATCTTCGGGAGAAGCTAACGAAAAAGAATACAAATTTTCGCATTCCCATTCCTTGTGAAAAACGGCTCGCGCTTACCTTAAGGCGCCTTGGAACTAACATCGAGTTCCGAACTTTGGCGGGTTTATTTGGAATTGGAAGAACAACAGCATGGCGAGCCTTCCATGAGACCTGCGATGCCATGGTTGTTCTCCTGGGTAGTTCAGTTATAACTATGCCCCAAAACCGCCGACTGGAAGAAACTGTTGGAAACTTCGAACGAAAAAATCTACCACAGTGCGTAGGGGCTATAGATGGCACACATATCCCGATTTTGGGCCCAAAAGAACACTGTTCGGACTATTGCTGCGTAAGTAAGGAAGTAAGGGAGGCTACACTATCGTACTACATCTGGAGTAGATTTCTTTGGCCGATTTATCAACGTTAACGTAGGCTGGCCCGGCTCGGTTCACGACGCGAGAATTTTTGCTAACAGCAAACTTCACCAGCTTGGCCAGCAGAAATCATTGTTTCCTGATACCACAAAGCTTGTCAACGGCGTAAACATTCCGTATTACCTCATAGCCGACGCGGCATATCCGCTCCTGACTTGGCTTATCAAATCTTTTTCTACTCATGCAATTACTGCTCAGCATGAATGTTTTGTGAATGAAAAAAATTCTGAGCAGTAATCGCATTGTAGTTGAACGTGCCTTTGGCAAGCTAAAAGGTAGATGGAGATGTCTTTTGAAACGAAATGACACCAACATCCGTCGGATCAACAGAGTTGTCTATGCATGTTGCATTCTCCACAATATTTGCGAAGAGCAGGGCGACCTGTTTGACTCCTGTTTCCAGATGGCTGCTAACGAAGGAGGACCGGCCGACGTAGTACCTGATCCTGATGTTCTATAAGCCGCCATGCGTCCCGATATTATACGTACCGCCTTTAGTGCCAGTTTTTGACGCTTATAAAGTTTTAATTTCAACTTCGATATGTTTTAAGAAGCATGAGGACTTTTATTGCACTGCAAATGTAATACATGAATGATGAGAAACACTGGTTTTTCTATTTTCTCTGGGAACGGGCTGTTTTCTTTTCTTCACAGGCATTGGCCACGAGCGCAGCCATAATCAGCATTTTATCCTTTTTTCGTCATCCTTTTTGAGACGCTCTTCTTCCCTGCCAAATGCTCTGCATACTTCTCCTTCCGTTCTATGATTTCGCTTAGGATCTGCCTTTGTTGCTAAAAAATTCGGCATCTCGGCCTGCGAAACCTTGCATGATACTCTCAATTGTAGCGAAATCGCCTTTCTTGCTCGCTTTTTTTTCGGAGGCAGCATAATTCCACAGGAGATCGAAGATTCATTTCGCAAATCTTATATAGGAAAGAAATAAGCTTCCAGTAGTATATTTTGAAGCAAATACCTTCAGTGTCAGTCCGTAAAACTGAAATGTCTTCATCAATCAGATCGCCAACTGGGGTCACATGCATTGAAGGAACCGGGGACATCGAGTCTAGAGCCTCAACAGGGTTTGAGCTAGGACGATCTCCCATTACCCGTTCATGTCATCGAAAAAAGGATTGTCATCCGTACTAAGGTCCCCCGCTCCACTCTGAGAAATAGTCTTTAGGCCTTCGCGGTAATCTCTTTTGAGGTTCCTTATATTTTCCTTTATTTGCTCCCATGATCTGCTGAAACTATATTCCAACATCTGTGCTGCGAATTCCTTAAACAATGGCTTCTTTCGTTTCATCCCATCGAACTTCTTCTGCATTTCGTCCTCTCCCCAAAGATGTATCAAAAGCTTCGTTTCTTCAACTCCCCAAACCATTCTTCTTTTCTTTGCGTCACTCATAGCCTAGATAAAAGGAACAGAATAAAAATTAGCACGTTTTCTTGTAGGATGCCAATACAGCTTCACGCACCATGTCAATTGAAAAAAACTAAACGAAAATAACAATGTAAAGGCTGAAAAGCGATCTGTATTTGGCAATTGCATATGTTTTCTTAATAAAAATATACATATTACTTGATCAGTTTGGATGGTTTGCCGATGAGAATTTGAGCACGCTTTTAACTAATAATAATAATAACAACATTGAATTTTGTTTACATTGCACTACGGCTCCACCAAGCATCACGGCGCGAAAGTTCCCCAACTCAACACTGCTGGTCTCGACCCCTGATCCGAAGTGGGGGCGAAGAACACCGCTCTCAACTCCACTTACGTGTTGGAGGGCAAAACCAGCACGGGTTGACAAACACGACCGTTCCCGCTAGCCGAACACGTGCTGGAGACCGTGAAAACCCTCGCTTTCAACCCCATTTCCGTTCCAGGTTGAGCCTCCATTTCGTGTTGGGACGTTATGACGCAATGCGGCGAGAGGGAGTTACGTGCATTGTAAACAGACGCACATAACAAACGCATTCATTGCTTTCATTCTTCTATACGCTTTATGCATTAACTGTAAAAGTAAGTTAATTCAAACTTTTGGATATTTCCGACATTTATCCCTGACAACAGATGTGGCTGAACCGAAAAAATGCGAAATATTTGGGGCGTTGAGAAGACTATCTATCTATACGCGATTCAACAATGATGGAATACGCGGCGGTGCATCTATTTACAACGTTTAGTTTGGACAAAATAGTATTAATATTATGTACTAGTACGTATTAATATTAATATTATTGCTACCACGCGTCATTAGTGAGTCCAGTAGCAGTTTAAACAAATGAAGGAACATAAATCTTGGGTCCATGACCGATTGTATTCAATGACACTTCTTTTTCTTCAGTTTTTCAGCGAAATGGCTATTTTTTATTTTGTTTGTTAATCTATCCCTTGTGTAATATTACGTTCGAGCAAACGATTTACGTACCGATCAGTCACTTGTATCGATATTAATCTGAACACGATTACTTACTTCACGTATCAATGGGAACGCGTGTTCACGTGCTCACGAGCTGAGCACGTGCTCAGTCAGCACAACACCAAGGTTGAAGTTGGCAGTGGGAACACACTCTACTCGACTTCGACCAGTGGAAACAGGCGAGTTGAGGAACACGGGTTTGAAAACTCACTTCAACTCGTATTGAGACGGCAGTGGAAACACAGCCCCAGGTTGCGTTTCCACTTACTAAACTGAACCTGGTG
>RJJA01000832.1:0-12022 GCA_003724045.1 Lepidurus arcticus
AGTCGAGTTTTTAGCTTGAGAGCGAGCGCACGTTCTCGATCGTTCCTAGCCACGTTAATACAATCGCATACGTTTTACCTAGTGGGTTTCGTTACACTTTGATGACCAACTGGACATATATATGTCCGAAAGGATGCAGATATTCTTGGATGACGGAACCTCAGATTTCGAAAACCGAAATTTCTCAAGAACTCGAAAAAACCTCCAACAACCGAATTAAGTAACAAGATCACAAGGTGTATTGCCTCCAGATCGTCCGGATTATTGGTGAAGGCCCAATGACCGAAACTTGTCGAGCGTCTCGAAGATTGTCTTGAGGAATCAATGAGGCAATGGAAGATTCGAAGGAACTCTGAAAGCATAGAATTAGATTTTTCGAATCAAAACTTGACATGCTGTAGCCCAATAAGGGGTTCCACTATATCGTGGCAGACTGGTCAATTGCCACAAAAATGGGAATCAAAACGCAATCAACTGACCAAAGGCACTTGTTTAAACCTGTCGTGGACCAGTTCCGCGAAGATTCATAGAAATACGTTAAGTGTACGTCAGAGTTGACGCGGATTTGTGGCGAAGGGTCAACGTTGACGAGAGTGAGGAGGAAGTTGTTTTTCGACATCAAAAAGAGTAACTTCTGTAGCGAGATTTTTTTGTGATGGTATTTGTACTGATTTCATGTGTTTTGTTATTACACATTAACCGGATTACCATTTTAAAAACAGACTACGTAACTCACTCTTCCCTGTCACAAATTCGCTATCGGTGACAAAACCAAATTCTAAGCTATTATGCTGGCTAACCTCATCCCCATTACGAAAAGAAGTTTAGAATATGGGCGAATAACTGATTGTATTTACACATACACTGGCACTAAGAATAATTAACAACAACCGACTACTAAGAAAAGCTATTACCAACTGTGCTCGACGAAAGACTACTGGAAACTGACCAAGATTGTTAGTGGTTAATTACCAAAAAAGATAATTTCCTTCGTAATGAGGCGTGGGAGGATTATTGGGTCATAAGCGGACTAATGGGGTTGTTCCTATAGTCGACGACATCTATTCAAAAATAGGCGGCATTCAAACCTACACTTTTACAAATCTGTATGCGATTGTGCCAATATGGCATCGAGATCATCCACTTCCAAATTCAACCGGTTCTTTGTACGATCATAAGAATAGGTAGGTATACTGGGCGTACTAGATTGTGCTATAGCATCGAGAGAGTCCGGATCCCAATTCAACGGGTCCCCCCCCCCCATTGCACGATAAGAAAGGGTCCTGGATGCACACAATTCTGCAAATTTGCCTTCGAGATCGGCAGCCAGATCCGAATTCGACGGGTCAAGTACATGAATAAAATAATGGGTAGCTATACTAGGCTTTGACACGTCTAACAATTCCATAATTGTACTTTCTTCGGCGACTTGGTCGTCAATGTAGTATTTCAGGAAGATAGTTTCGGTTTTGACCTGTCGCATTACATGCCAGCTTTGGAGTAGTAGTTTCGGAAACCTCTCTGTAAAAGAGGCGGAGAAACCGTCTGGTAAAGGTCCCAAGGTTTCCTGTAAATTCTTCGACAAATCCTGGTAATGGTTTCTCTACAGCAACGAAGATCGTGGATGTTAGTTTTTGGTACAACACTATAATTCCGAGCTTATCGCGTTGCGTATGAAGCGCAGCCAACATCATATGGGCGGCGTTTCTTAAAGTATTCAAACAGCACAGGGCATATCTTACCACGCCATCTACCGCAACAAATTTCAGCGGATTTTACTTCTAACGGGCACAGTATAATGCGCTGCTCGCTTCTGCCCAACTTTCATTTTCAAGACGGTTGCTTGCGTCCCAAATGAATTATTTTCGTAAGTTGATTTTCATACTTTTAACCAATAAAGTTCTAGCTTATGACAACGTAATAAAAAACAAACATTCGCGTATCAAAACAAAGATCGTCCGTTTCTCTGCAGCTCTAGATTACTGTCCCAAATCCGTGAGCGTATAAATCGGCCTAGTTAACGCTTAAAAATAGTGCTACTCTCATTGTTAGATTTTTGTCAAGTATCGCCTTTAAGTGCAAGTAAAATTACCGGTAAAAAGGACACAATATTTTCACCAGTCCAAAACATAGGGTGATTTAGAACGGCAGAAATAGTTGGCCTGTCTTCCGGAATTATGGCTATCATCCTACGCACTAGATCCATGGCTGCAAAGTAGCTGTCCTGCAAATCCCCGATGCTAGTATACATGTAAGCATACGCTTCACGGCAACTAAAGTATGCTTTTCAAAAGTTCCTCTGAAGAGTTTTAAAGCAAAATCGCTTTAAGAAATAAATTTAAAATGTGGCTAGGAAATCAAACCTGTTAACTCCGTGACCAAGCTCATCATTCGGATCGTAGCGAATCCTGAGCACTGGCTAGACGGACCCTTTCTTGTTTACATAGAAAGTGGTAAACCGCATAAAAGCGGATTAAGCCATGTTGCCTAGCGATCAACAGCAAACCATTACAGAGCCTTATTTAACTCCAGGCGGGCATTTTAGGTAGGTTACGTTAGGTTGGGTTAGGTTAGGTTAGGACGGTTAGACGCCTCCTACAACATGCCTGAACCCGCTTGTATGCGGTTTGCTACTTTCATAGAGGGTCAGGCTTGCTTAACGTTGAATCAAACCATTACAGTCTTATTTAACTCCAGGCGGGCATTTTAGGTAGGTTACGTTAGGTTGGGTTAGGTTAGGTTAGGACGGTTAGACGCCTCCTACAACATGCCTGATCCCGCTTGTATGCGGTTTGCTACTTTCAGAGAGGGTCAGGCTTGCTTAACGTTGAATCTTGCCATTTTTTCGACATCATTTTCCTTTTCTGTCCTTTTAACTTCGCTACTACTGCCTTTTCTTTATCTCTTTCTCTGTTAGCCACTGCGTGTTCATTGTACTTCTTGTCGAGAACGCCGCTGAAGCACTAATTCGTGCTTATTGTCGCGAGTGTCCGATCTTTAACAATAACTTAAATCAGTTATTTTTCATGCATGGCTCAGTCACGCTCTGCTGTCACAAACAACACTTCGGGAAATAGATGTCGTAGGAGAGTCAATCAAGCGTTTATGGATAATATCCACAAAACGGCTGTTAGCGCCAGGAAAGGCTAAAGACCACTGTTGTGGATTAGATATCCAGATAAACTTGACTGAAAACATACTCCCTTGTGTATGTTTAGATCATA
This sequence comes from Lepidurus arcticus, assembly GCA_003724045.1. Lineage (NCBI taxonomy): Eukaryota > Metazoa > Arthropoda > Branchiopoda > Notostraca > Triopsidae > Lepidurus > Lepidurus arcticus. The sequence continues at coordinate 3,225 of RJJA01000832.1, forward strand.
GAAAAACTGCAACTACCGTCTGCACTGGATCACCGTTTGAAATTTTTCCTGCAAGTATTATTACAAGTTGTTCATGTCTAGAATTTTGTGGGCGTAGTAGCACTTGGAATATTTGCTATCCCGTTATCAAATTCATAAAAAGTCATTAGCAGGCCTAACTTATTTGGAATACTGAATAGCCTATCTGTTCACTCAATTCGCGCCAATCGAACGTTTACAGAAAAAGTATCGTTTCTCCACCACAGGTGACTCTAGCTTCCACTTTGAGCATTCATAACAGCGTTTGCTTTTACTTGATTTGCTTAAAAATCTCTCAAATCCTAATTACTGCTATCCTTGGTCTGTTTAAAATCTATAGCACCATTTCATGGAAGACAGTCAGACAGAAGAAAGAAAAAAAGTCGATTCAAAATCTCCGCTTCCCAACTCCCAAGACAGAATGTAACGCTCCTTTGCGCCGAGCCGAGCATTGCAGGAGCCACCAACACGCCTCCTTGCTGTGTCCGCCATGTCGTCGTGGATTTGCCACACGCATACGGGAACCGGGAACGTCTTGTCTTAGGAGCATTATGTTGTTGGCCTGGAAGACGTCATTGCTATGCAAATTTTAGCTGACAAAAGCATTCGGCGAGCAAGCAGGACAAATCTTTAGTGAGACTTTCGCTTTTTTCAAGTGGTTGATTGAGAGTGCACCGACCAAAACCGTGATCCCTTCCGTCGACATCGTTTTGGATATCGAGTCAAGAAACAACTCACAAGACGCCTCCCTTTAAGGCTTCGGTTGGTCCCCGGTGATGGGCTTTTCCAAATCCAGTTGTCTTAACCCATCGTTTCAGCGCTAAGTGAAACCATGTTAAGAACAAAACCAACGCTGGCCTTCACCTGCAATTTCTGCAGCAAGACGAGTTTCTAGGAAGTGAAGCTTGGTTCGATCTGGTTTTACTCCTCTATTACGCCATTCTTGGATATCGCCATCTTGGTTAGGGTTTTCCTCGTCGCCCAAGGTGTGTGTTTGTGCTAATCTACGTTTGTCATGGAACGACAACAATAACCAGGGCTGGTCCGAAAGTGCGTGCAGTGCGTGCAGCAATGGCTCTATCGAATGTAATGTGAAAGCTACTATACTTGGGTTGCAAGTCTACTTACTCCCTCTCCCTTACGAAAAAAGTGAATGTGGATTTAACCCGTGAAGAACAAGCTTCACTCCCACTCAGCCCATCGATTTGGATTATTGTGTTCGCCGTAACAGTGCAGATTTCGCCCATATCTTCCGTTCGGATTTCAATGGATACGAATCATCGAGTACTGGATTACCACGCCATGTCAATGTAGAAAAGGCGCCTATCCCAGCATGGGATGACCTTTGGGACACTGATTGTAATTCCAGAAGGTTTGACGTGTAATAGTGAGGTTTCTTTCGTCTTCCTCTTATTATTACTGCAGTTATACAGCCAAGCCGAACCAGATCAAATCAAGCCATTGGAAGTCCTCTAGTGTGACTTGAACCGTCTCTCCCATTTTCTTTATTTGATTTCCGTTTTCTTCTGCCACGCGATCCAGTGCGACCGCGGGCTATTACTGCAGAAATCCCGGGCTAAAGGATAATTGCGAGTTTCGGCATCGTGCGAAACCATGGCGGATCCCACCTCTTTTCGTACTTACAGGTAAGGGACCAAAGAGGAAACTCTGGTGATGTCTGCGCAGAAATATGGGCAGCAGAGATTACTCCTTCCCCTTCTCCTCTTCATTCCATCTATAATTCTATATCCATGTTAAGAACCCTTCCGATTTCCTCCCCGGTTTTCCCCGTTATTCTCTAGTTTTCCTAACATTTCCCGTCTCGTCTTTTTGTTGCCAGAGCACCCCTCCATTATTTTTCAGTGGCTCATCTTCCGATCGACAGTCGCACGCGTATACCGAGAGCAAGAACACAGCAACAAAAAAGAAGGGGAAATAAATAAAAAGATATCTATTTTGTTCGGTCCCCTTCCCTCCATATACATTATGTATATTTTCGGTGGGTTTTCACCCCAACTGTCTCGACGTCTTTACCACTGGAGGAGGAGTTTCCTAAGGTACGGACAGGCGCCTTCAGATTCGTTCGCCGTGGTCCTCCAGCGAAGTTCTGACCGGGATCCTATGCAGCGAAGAAAGGAGGAGTTGCTGGTAGAAATACGCGACGAAAATGAGAGAAACAAGAGCAGAGGGAGGGGAAAGAGAAGTAGAGAGAGAGAAGAAAGAGTGTTTGCAACGGAACGGAACCGAGCAGCACGAAAATCAATAGCCCCTGTGCCAAGCCCCGCGAGCTCGTTCTCCTGACTTCCAACCCGCCCACACTGGAGAGAGTAATACAGAAACGCCAGGGAGTTGGATACGAAATGCTTTTTTGGTGGGGGAGAACTTTTCCCCAAACTTGTGCGAGCGCGGGAGCACAGAAATGCCGCTGCCATGTCTATGCCCAAGAGCTTGAGCAAGTCTGTGTAAACCCTATAGAGTAAAACAAAGTACAACAAATATGGCATAGTCCTGACAACTTGGCCCCCGAACAAGCTCGGCTCTGCCCCCGATAAACGTTCGGCAAGAAACCAGTCCCTTTCGTAAGGAGCGGCGCTGTTCTGAACAAGAGGGCGTAAAATGGTTCCCATCACTCAAATTACTCTTGAGACGCTTGGTTCACACAACTTACGCCAGTCTGGTCTTATTAGACAAGAATGGCCACTGAGGAAACTTTATAGGATTCTATGCAATCGCCCAGTTGGTTTCATTTTCTTTTCTGGATGTAAAGAGATGCGTTCTGCTTCGGGACAATTAAAGCCTAGATTGAATCGTCTGTGACATTGGATAAGGTTGAATCTAGGATTTTACATTCTTAGACTGGAAGACCGACCAACATCAAACGATGCTATAAGATCCAGACTGCGTATAAAGCAATTTCCGTTTATTTCTTTTTTTAACAGTAAATAGAAGTGCGTTTGTATGTGTCAGCAAATTCCTTTAATTGTAATGCCGTTTAACATATTTATTGGTAGGCTAATAAAAGCACCTGATAAAATCTAGACAATAATTGACAAATTTTAAATCATCTGTCGTAAGTGTCGTAATGTTTACCGTGCAACTGACCTATTAAATATTGAAAATTGTTTTGAAATCCATAATAATTTGTTCTTACATCTATTTGTGAAGTTAACCATTAAGTCACGTGAACGGTGTGAACATTTAGGAAACGAATTGTTACTATGTGTGTATATATAGTTTCTGTATTTGTATAGCTTCTATCATTTTACAGTATAGATTAAATATCGCGTCCGTCGAACAAAAGCAGACCGAACGTTAGTGCCAAGAGTAGCCTACCCAGGACCGGTATTTGTTCGGTTAGTTGGACTACACCTGGCCGGGTTTCTTAGCGTTGCTCCGGCACGGATAGTAGTCGTTTTAACGGCTCAAAGCATAGCTAGAAAAGGCCGTAGCTTAATTGTGATTAGTTTATTTACTGCCAGAAATTTTGTGGGCGATGAAACTGAAGCGCGAATAAAAGTCATCGTAATGAACCTAGCACATCCCCAGAGCAGAAAAATCGTTACGTGCACCTAAAAGTCCTCGCAGGGAATACTGTATATTCAACTAATGCTACTTTATTTTTCTTTGTTGAGCCACGACGAAAATCTGGCCGGATAAAACGCGTGATTCCGGCCTGACCCAAGTTGATTTGTTGCGTGTCTTTTCTTTTGGGACCTTATTCATTATTTCTTTTGTCCACTAACTCATTACTGTATGGCTGCCTCCTTTTGGCAGGCGATGGGGAAAGTTAGGAATTCCTGACCTTACCAAAACCTAGGTTTTCATAGATTTTGCAAAAGATGCTTGCCATTTTAACAATTCCACACCGTTTCACAATTTTAACGCACTTTTAAATACGTAACTTTTATTATTATTGTATTCATAATTTTTATCGTAGTGCCTTTTATGTATAAATTTACTTTCGATTAGCTATTCATTGCTAATCGAAAAGTATTTTTTTTCATAAATGTGTGGTTTTTGTTTGTACTGTACATCCCAAATCCAATAGTGAATGTAAAAAAACGACATAGCAGGCTGCTGGCCATGCAATGTACAAATATTCTATCTATTCTTCTTTGTACTGTACCGTGTACGATCGAGCGTTCAAGCAGTACAAGGATCCTAGACTGCTAAAAAAAAGTTCTCGAGAAGAAGAGCCACGCAAAATAATAACGAAAACAACGGCATAAGCGTGCATCTTTAGATAAAAGAGAATGGAGTCGTCGGTTGAGTCAGTGTGGCGCGTATATACCAGAGCAGACGACTTCTTTGGCACGTAGCTGACATTTTAAAAGGCCGTTGACTTGGCGTTGCTTACGTATTAGAGGACTTTTTTTCCTTTTTTGGCACAAGATACTTGTTCCGGATCTGAGCTTCATCTTATAGTCATCGAGAATAAATTCGCCTTTCTTATATTGTTACTGTCCGGCCTAAGTCAAACGTCCGTTTCAGATTGGGATATATATTTTACCAATTCAAGTGCCAAATTCAACACTTCCGTAGATTTCATTTTTATGCAGTCATTTCAATCTCATATCGTAGCTTTTTGCTAGGTAACAACCGTATTTACATTGCAAAAAAAATCGAATTCGAAAATAAATAGACGCAGGGGGGCTTACAAAACCTCATTCGCGGTTTGGGTCCGCCAAACGCGTTTCGAAACGGCGAATGATGATAATAATTCATTGTTTACTGTTTGTTTGTAACGCCACTAGCACTGCATTTCTGATTAGTTATAAATCTTAACTAAAAGGCCTTACAAATTACGTTTTCCTGTTGTAAACTTTAAGCAGCTTGGTAAAACATTTCCAGTTCTGCTCTGCAATTATATATTCCAAGTGTCTGAAATCCCCTGAGGGGTAGTTCTTTTGAAACTGCGCTTTCGCTTTGTATTGAAACGAAGCAAGTGGCCTATGCCGTTTCAAGAAAAATCATGCTACGTCACGGCTTTCGTGGCGGGAAAATTCCCAAACTGCGCAAAATAAATAACTCGGGAGCGGCTCTTCAGAAAATTGAAACGAAGTTCATTGTGGTTAGAATAATGTGTACAATAAGAACCCATCAAAATCTCAGTACGCGATTGTGATGACTGATGGCAGCCGATTTTTGTCCATGGTAGAAAAGTTAGACTAAACGTGGTCCCCGCGTTGCTGGAACGCTCGTCAAGAACTCCCACGGTCACACTTTAAGTCCAGGGGAAAATCCATCTCTTTTTACCCCACCCGCTTTGGATATGCTTGCGCGTTCCCGATATCCGCCTTTACTTCATCTTCTCTCGTTTACACCCCACCTGCATACACATTAAAGTGTATCAAAAAGGCTAAAGTGGTGGCGGAGGGGGAGAGAAAAGCTGGCGCATCGTTTCAGCAGCATTCTTGCTGCTATGGGTAAATGTCTACCGTCCTTACGCGTCTTCCATTCTCCGGGATTTGACGACGACGCATAAACGTTCGCAATACCCCGCTAGAGAAAAGTGGGGTACCTTACTTGTATCGATACCATGATTGAAAAACCGGGATAAAAAATGGGTAAACCTATTCCCTCAATTTACTTCGTCTAGTTTTAAGTTTCCTAATTATTTTTAATATTTGAGAATGGTTAATATGATTATTACTACCTAATAAGAATATTGGAATGGTCGAACAGACTCGGAATGAGTCAAAATATTTAAGCAAACTTACTAAAAAATAATGAAAACAAATATAGAAAATTACATTATGCCTGAACTGTAATAGAACTAGTTCCGGCTGAATCCATTTACTTTAAAATTAAATGGTTCGATACTTTTCTATTTGTACTTTGTTTTTTGTTTCGTGCCAAAATTTCCGACCTTTACCAGGTACTGTTATTACACACTGTGTATTATACAATATACACGCACCGTTACTTTTTTGTTTTTAAAATGACCAATCGATTGCACGTTACGATTTAACAAGTACATATAAATTAACGTTAATTTAAGCTTCAAAGGGAGGAAACGTTTGAACTGATTCAAGCTGTCCCTACCTTCCCCAGATTTTAAGAATTTATGGGTGAATTTCATAGAATAAACATTGGAATCTTATTGATGTGAAACAGTCACAGATGGCACTGATGTGTGTTACTATTCTGCAAAACCCCTTTCGCACGTCGGTAATTTTCGTGATTTGGTAAATAACGTTACGTGATCACGGTCACATTTCCCGAAATAGAGTAAGATACATAGTTCTAATGGGAAATAACTTGGTGAGTAGCAAAGACGGTCTTTCCTGCTGAGCCTTCACGTTTAGCAAAGCTTAGATAATACTCCTAATACGTAAATTACGATTAAAATTTAATAACGTAAAGTGGGGTAATGCTGTGGGAAAAATAAGGAAAGTATAGCGCATTTATTCATGTCTTCCTGTTTGTATAATGTTGCATTTTTGAGTTTATCTTATGCGCCAGCACTAACAAGCCTGTACAGTAGACTAGAAGACAGCATTATTATTGTTGCGGTGTACACACATTCAATCAAGACAAGAGCACGACAGAAAAGGAGGAATAATGGGAATTTAGAACAGTTGTATCGGATTGATAGAGGCTCAGAAATACGAGTGGCTAACGGTTACATCTTCGAAGCGGGGGAAAAAAAGCTGCTACAATGAAAGTTGGGGAACGACGCGCGATTATTCAGTACAGGTTGAATCTCCTTGTCGTGGCTCGATCTGTCGTTGGTCCTTTTGATCTTTGTGTGGGGGAAAAATTCAAAATAATTTGACACCATAATGCACCATATGTTTACAAGACTAGTCTGGCATTGTTCAACAATGATGTTGGTTTATGAAACCCATTTATTGCACGGCAGCAATTCTGCGAAGATTGGAAACGATGTTAGGAAATAAGTTGATTAGTAAGTTTTAATTGCCACTGAATCTCAATTGTGTGCGAAAAGGAAAAGTTTATAAGGGACAAGATACAACAGTTTTGCAACACGACAGATATTGCTCCATCGTTTCTGCGAATCAGATGAGCAAGCACTTGCACTGTTTCTCGCTAGACGAAGCAGACTTCTCATCTAGCACGACATATAAACGAACATCATCATGACGATTAATGCCTTGTAGCGTTATACTGTCACCAGGGATTAGAACAGACACATTTCTCACAAGATCTCGTTGTATTATTGAACTTCTTACTTATTGTTGAACCCCTCCTTACTATTATCATGTCATAATGAAATTTAATAGATTCATATCAAGTACGTAACTACTTTATTAATAATAACTAGAAAAAAGTCTTCCATTTAATCCTGCTCAAGAAATTATATTTATTTTCTCTTTCAGTTTGGAATTTAGACTTAAGTTTATTCCCTATAAATGTCTGCAATTTTACCACTACTTTTTACAGTACAGCTAAATACATTGTTCGGACGTACTTTATTCACTAAGTTATATGCATTCAAGATAAATTACAGATATGACGGTGTATGCACGAAGGTGTATGACCTTATTCAAGTGAATTCACTGTAGGTGCTGCTATGTTCCATTAGCTGTATGTTCCTTTTTTACTTTATTATGTAAGGCGTTCGCGAAACAATAACAAACATCAGCGCCATCTGTGACTGTTTCGCATCAATAAGCAAAGATATACGGGAGCCTTAAACGTGTGCTCTACGTTTGTTTCTATAAGAGACTCTAGTGCTCGTCTTTTGAGTGTGCGTTTGCTCAGTTTTGGAAGGGAATATTCAAAGTACATATAGGCTCGAGTACAAGTACGTACTAGATATGTATAGCTCCTCCGATCGTCTCCAAAGCAAAAAGTCTACGTCAGACCGGAACCTTTTCGCAAAATATTTTGTTATTCTTTTACTTTTTTAAATACGTGTCTGATGCCAGGCTAGCTATTGCAGAAAGTGTTATACGAATGTAATTTTCACCGAAAAACTTGTCGTACAGCTAATTGGAAGCCCAATGTGTCTTTCCGCTGCTGTATGAGTACTTTCCGTGCCCATGTTTTGGGTCTCTCTTAATTCTCCCACGCGATATTACTCGGTTTCGTGCTTATTTACTGTCGGATCCCTTCCTGACAGTAATTCGACAGGCAGCAAAAGAAAACAATCCTTATTCTGGTCCCATTATTCTTTCAACCAGTAAGATGGTTAGTGCGAGTATCCAACGATACACAAGGAACATTTTCGTGCCACAAGGATTATGGGAAAAGACGCTGGAGTATACAAAAATTACTGGTAGAAACATAGAAACCATGCTGCGCGATCTGTAGGATCTGTCTTGTTTTGGAAGCTGGCGGTTGACAATAACATCTATACCTACTGTAATTATTTCGAAATAGGTTAACTGCACAGTCTCTCTTTCCTGTGTCCTCTTGGTTTGCTGATGGGGATTCGCCCTCTACGGATTATGAAGCAAAGAGGAAATTGTACAAAAGTTCTTTTGTACAATTGTACAACAAAAGTTTGGCTTCTGTACAAAAACTTTGCTCCAGACTTGCGCCACGCCTTTGAATCATAGGAGGGAACAGAAAGCAAAAGAGAATTAGAAACGAAAGGACTTTTTCTTTTCTAGGATATTTTTCTAGAAAATTACATTGCTGGAAGATTTGAATTGCACTTGTTTAAATAATGATTAAAACTAGTTTTAGCTTCAAGTTGAATTCCGCGAACCTTGAGACGCGACACTCTTTACATCAAGGGGTTCGAAACTTGACTGTAGCCTCGTACACCCTGCAAAGTCGGCTACAATTGTATCTCTTTGTATCACGTG